>VZTY01015177.1:283-12718 GCA_013400935.1 Turnix velox
TCTTACCTCTCTTCCCCATCCCGCTGCTGCCCCATGAGCTCCAGGGCGGCGCTGGCGGAGGGCCCCGCCGTGCCCTACGCGGTTGAGCTGGGGCTGACGGTTCTCCACACGGCGCTTTACGCCGCCCTCTTCCTCTTCGCCTACCTGCAGCTCTGGCTTCTCCTCTATTACCGGGAGAGGAGGCTGAGCTACCACACGCTCTGCCTTTTCCTCTGCCTCCTCTGGGCCGCCCTCAGGACCACCCTCTTCTCCTTCTACCTGCAGAACTCCCTGCAGGCCCTCCGCCTCCAGCAGCCCTTCGCCCACTGGCTCCTCTACTGCCTGCCGGGCTGCCTGCTCTTCTCCAGCCTCTGCCTCCTCAACCTCTATTTTGCTGAGGTAAGTTTTTTCCCTTGAAGGGCTGAGAAGACGTGGGACCCCTATTTCCCCCTTTTAGACAACCCTTTTGAACTTGGGAGGGTGCTTTTGTGAGGGGGGGGGTTGCGCTGAGGTGATTCCATGAAGGGGCTGCCTCAGGGCCAGGCCTTGGGGGGGTCTTGATTGAGGAGATGCCCTAAATCTAGGTTGGAGGATGGATAGGGAATTTAAAAGAGTGTTTTTGTGGAGAAGGGGTTGCTTTGAGGTGATCCCATGAAGGTTTGGGATGGGATAAAAGGAGGAGGAGGTGTGCCAATGGCCATGTGTCCCCTTAGGGCCAGGCCTTGGGGGGACCAAGATGGAGAGATGCCCTAAATCCAGGCTTAAGGGTGGAGAGAGAGGGGATACAGGGACCCCCTGAACTTGGGATGGTTTTTTGGGGTTGCTCTGAGGTGACCCCACGAAGGTTTAGGATGGGGTAAGAGGAGGAGGGGGTGTGCCAATGGCCAGGTGTCCCCCTTGAGTGGAACAGGTTGGGGAGATGCCCTTAATCCAGGTTTGAGGGTGGATAAGGAAGGGATACAGGCCCCCCCCCCCCTTATTTTGGGGGGGACTTGTGTTGAGGTGACCCTATGAAGGTTTGGGGTGGGATAGGAGGGAAGAGGGGGTGTGCCAATGGCCAGGTGTCCCTTAGGGCCAGGGCTTGAGGAGGACTAAGTTGGGGAGATGCCCTAAATCCAGGTTTTGGGGTGACTAAGGAAAGGATACAGGCAGCCCATTGAATTATTGAATTTAGGAGGGTGTGTTTGTGCTCTGAGGTGACCCCAAGAAGGTGAGATAGGAGGAAGAGGGGGTGTGCCCCTGCCCAGGTGTCCCCTCAGTGTCAAGAATTGGGGGACCAAGATGGGGAGATGCCCTAAATCCAGGTTTGAGGGTGGATGGGACACTGGGGTGTGTGGGTGTGTGTGTGTGTCCCAAACTTGGGAGGGTGTGTTTAGGGTTGAGATGACCCCATGAAGGTTTGGTGGGGTGTTCCCCAGCCCAGGTGTCCCCTCAGCGTCAAGAATTATGGGACCAAGATGGAGAGATGCTCTAAATCCAGGTTTGAGGGTGGATGGGACACTGGGGTGTGTGGGTGTGTGTGTGTGTCCCAAACTTGGGAGGGTGTGTTTAGGGTTGAGATGACCCCATGAAGGTTTGGGGTGGGATGGTAGGAGGGGGTGTGAGTTGAAGAGATGCCCTAAATCCAGGTTTGAGGGTGGATGGGACACTGGGGTGTGTGGGTGTGTGTGTGTGTCCCAAACTTGGGAGGGTGTGTTTAGGGTTGAGATGACCCCATGAAGGTTTGGGGTGGGATGGTAGGAGGGGGTGTGAGTTGAAGAGATGCCCTAAATCCAGGTTTGAGGGGGAGATACAGGCACCCCCACCCGAACTTGGGAGGGTGTACTGGGGGGGGTGTCTTGAGGCAACCCCATGAAGATTTGTGGTAGGATAGGAGGAAGAGGGGGTGTGCCTCTGCCCAGGTGTCCCTTCATGCCCTAAATCCATGTTTTTAGGATTAGATAAGGGGGGTGGACACAGGGATTTTGCCCTGAATCCAGGCTGTGTGGGGGGGATGTGTATCTGAAGAAAAAGTGCCCCGAATCCCCCTGTCAGGGTGGTGGGTTCAGGATGTCCACCCTCCTCCCCCCTTCCTCCTTCCACCACCACATTCACCCCCATGTTAGGGTTTGGGTTTTTTTTTTTGGGGGGTGGGTGTGAAAATCCTGAATCTCTCTCCATGCCCTGAATATGGGGTTGGTGGTGTGTAGGGATGTGCTTTGCATCTCCCCCTGTTCCCTGTGGGGCTTTCCCCTTTTTGCAGGAAGGTTTCTCTTGCAGGGTCTTGTTTATTCTTTTTTTTATTTTATTTTTTTAAAAATCAATTCCCCTTCTCCAAAAAGGGGGGACCAGAAAAAAGGGACTGCTCTGACCTGGAGGGATGCCAAGCATTACGTCACCAGCTAGAGCCTCTTCTGCTATTGTTGCTGCGCTCCCTCCTTCTCTCCATCTCTCTTGTTGTTCTGCAGACCCAAAAAAAAAAAAAAAAACCCCAACAGGAAAAAAAAAACCCTCAACCAAAGCCATCAGATTCCTTTTTTGTCCCCCAAAAACAGCCTGGGGCTGGAGAGGTGAAGCCACACTGGGATAACACTGAGCTGCTTGTTGTTGCTGTGTTCTTCCCCTTCTGTGTTTTCCCCTCACTTGTTTTGTGATGATTTTATATTTTTAATCCTTTTGCTCTGTCTCTCTTTTTTTTTTTTTAATCTTTTAAAGCCTTGCCTCCCCCCTTCCTTCTCTCTCTCTCTCTCTGAGTGTTTTGTTTCTGCTCCAGTTTCTGGTGTAGCAGCCCTTTTTTTATTTTTTTTTTCCTCCTGCCTCCCCAGTTTGGTGACTTGTTTCATAAATAGGCAGCACTTTTTTTTTTTTTTTTCCTTCCAGCTTTGTTGCTTGTTGTTCAGATTCTTTGCTCCTGCAGCTCTCAGCTGTTCTCCCAGTCTCACAAAGGAATGGCCCCATCACTCTCATGTGTCACCCTGGGGGGGGGATTAAGATTTCATTTTCCCCGTTTTCACATGATAACAGGAGACTTGGAGCAATTGGGTTGTTCAGCTTCTTTAGTATTTTTTTTTTTATTTTAATTTTCTTCCCTCCCTCTCTTGACACAAACACCTGGGAGCTGGGGGGAAGCTTTCCCTTTGCAAAAGCTGTGTCGGTGTTAGATTTGCTGCTGATCAAGTGGCAGCAAAATAACAAATGGTGCATAGTGTGCATAATCCATCTTGCCTCTGAAAGGGAGCCTGACCTACTGATTGCTCCCAGCACTAGGTGTTTGTCTGTCCCTCAAAAGGAAAGGATTCTGTGTCCTGGTTCCCCCCAGACTAGCTAGAGTTCTGTTTTTCTCCATAATGACTACACATTTGCCTCATTGCAACCCTGTTAAAGGACAGAAAAGTTGATTCAGAGAAGTTCTCAGGCTTCTTTTAGAATGGTTCGTGTTGGAAGGGACCTTCAAGATTTAGTTCTACCCCCCTGCCATGAGCAGGGACACCTCCCACCACACCAGGTTGCTCAGCCTGACCTTGAACACCTCCAGGGATTGAGGGGCATCCAACCTCTTCCACTGTCTCACCACCCTCACACTAAAAAAACTTCTTTTTCCAGCTTAAATCTCCCCTCTTCCTCCTGGGATGCTTGTTTTTCACTGTTTGGATATACCCTATTTCTTTTCCCTTGAAGGGTTACATCCAAAGTAAATACTGTGTGAGGAAATGAGAGCTCATGAATCTAAACATGGGGAGAATAAAATAACTTGTAAAAAAAATGTAGTTACAGAGGGTCTGTGGCACTTGGTTGTTGCAAGCAGAATGAGTGTTCAGTTCTTTGTGGTGTTTCTGATGGCCATGGAAGCCTGCAGCTCCAGAAAGAGTGGAGAAAGCTTTTTCTGGCTTCAATTTTTTAAAAAATAAATGATGCCAGTGTTATTTGACCTCCTCTGCTTGGACAACAGGCTGATAAAATGAGTCCATCCTTCCCTTGTGCTGGTAGCTGAGATGTTCCTGGCTTGGCTGTTTTTGGTGCTTTTCTTAAATCACTGGGGGAGTAGGGAGCTTGGTGTGTAATTAAAGAAGAATTGGCACTAGCTGGAGAAAGGAGAGAAGCTAAGGTGGAGGTGAAGGTGGCTCCAGATCTGGTGTTTTTACTGTGACTTCATACAGGACCTTCTGTGGAAGATGTATCCATTCTTAGTTTGGGTTGGAAGGGACCTTCAAGATCATCTAGTTCCACCTCCCACTAGATGAGGTTTCTCCTTTAAGACCAAGTTGTAGCAACCTGTAGAAGGCTCTTGGGCTTCTGCTCCTCTAGGGATGGTTGTCCTGGGCTGAGATGTCCTCAGATAAAAGCTGCTTCTGTGCTCAAGGCCTGGCTGATTGTCCTTGTACACAATGCTCTCCTTAGTGGAGATGGTGGAGGAATGATATCTGTCTAAGCAGTGGGGTGAAAACATGTCCTGTGCTGTGTGATTTGAGCTCTTCTTGTTTGATTTACCCACTTCTCCAGGCTTTTTACAAGCCCATGGAGAGCCAGAATTATTTGAAATTCCAAGTTAGGAAACTGCTCAGTGTTCCCCCCTTTTCCATGGGCAGAGGGTCTCCTGAGGTTCCTGAGGAGATGTGGAAGCCTAAGCAAGCACATGTGGGATGTTCATTTGGTGGGGTCAGAGAGAAATTTCCACCTGGCCCATCAAAATCCTTTTGCTTGTTACAAGCTGAGGGGAAGAGATGCTCCCAAAAATGAGTTCCTCTTGCAGAAAATAAGAAAAGTTCTTCACTATGAGGGTGGTGAGACACTGGGACAGGTTGCCCAGAGAGGTTTTGGATGCTCCATCATCCCTGAGCAACCTGGTGTAGTGGGAGATGTCCCTGCCTATGGCAAGGGGGAGGTTGGAACTAGATGATCTTTAAATCCAACTCAAATAATTCTATGAAATCTGGATATTTACAAGACATCAATCCTCAATTCTGCTCTCAAAAACCAGTGGCTCAGAAAAACCACCCAGGGTGCTCCTCAACCTTGCTTTTGGATGAGCTCCTCTGCTGCCTGCTAGACATTTGATGAAATATGAGATGTTGGAGTGTTGGGTGTTGGAGAGAATAATCCAAGGGAGCAGAAAAGTAGAGCCAGCTCTTCTGGCATCAAACCCAAGGAAGATTGAAGGAAAAAAAAACCCCACAAGCTCCTGAGAGCTTACCCACTCCTGCTTTCTCCCAGCTTGTTGAGGATGAAAATGTAGCCACAGCAACCTCCATCTTGACCCTTTCCAAAGTCCTCCTCCATTCCTTGGCATTCCGGAGTCAGCCACAATGAGTAAGGCCTTCTGCTGGAGTGGTGTGGCCATAACCCTTAACCTGTCTGGCTTTTTTTTCTTTTTAAGTGCTACATCTGATGAGATGACATCAGCTTTTTTTTCTTTCATCTCTCTCCCCCAATTGCTCTGCTGCAGGGGAGGAGCATCCAGCCTGGGAGCTCTTTGTCCTTGCTGTCTGAGATGGGAAAGCCTCCATCCATTCTTGCATTTTTACACCTTCCTTGTGTGGCAGGAGCTCTCACCATGTGCCTTCTGCTGCAAGAGGGACAGCTGGGGAAGGGGTTGCTTAAACCTAAAGCTGCTCCATCCCCTTAGCTGATGATCCCAGGGTTCCCAAGTGAACAACAGGTGGCCATGCCAGCAACCAGCTATTCTAGGAAATGAGGGTACATGAGTTGCACCCTGAGTTCATTGTGGCACAAGATGATCTCGGTGTTGGTTGGTGAGAGATCCTCCTCCCAACTTTTTCAGAGAGGGTTTTGTTGCTTTTCTTGCAGGGTATAATCCCAAAATAGTCTTTGCTCTGATGCTCAGTGAGAGAGGAATCTGTGGATGATGCTCTTGCAACTGAGTGAGAACTGTGTTTATATCAAGGTCCCTTCCAACCCAAACCATTCTAGGATTGTCTTGAGAGCTCAAACTCTTTTATTTTCTTCATGATCTTTGGTTCCATCAGGCAGGTGATGAGTTGCGGGTCTTTCAGGTTTGCTGGGAATCATAGAATGGTTTGGGTTGGATCTTAGATCATCTAGTTCCAACCCCAACATCTCCCACTAGATCAGGTTGAAAGGGTTAGGGCTAAGGTCCTGGCTTGCACAGATATTGAGAGTGGTCCTCAAGAGCCCTGTCTGTGGGATGTAACTGTCACTTGTCATCTTCTCTTAGCAGCAGTGACATGTCCAGTGCACCTTTGAGTGTGTTCCTTAATGCTCTGAGGATGTTCTTGGCGTTGTGAGCCCAGGAAGATTTTGGGAAATGTATCCAGAAACCCAGCAAAGGGGGTTTTTGAGGTCTCTGTTCTTCTCAGCTTCACCTTCTTCCTAATTCTGTAGCTGATGGGAAGAAGTGCTCAAAGGACTTGTGGCTCCAGAAAGGCAACTGGGTGTTGACTAACTGTTATAAAAGTCTTTTTTTGAGGAGTAAATGTTCTCAGACCTACCCTAGGGTAGAGGAGACCTCCTTTCCTTGTCCTCAGCAGGCAACAAATGGCTTTTGGAGCTGGCCCCTGGGAACATTCACCTCACAAGGGATGCTTCCAGCAGCTTGGCATCCTTGGAAAGTTTGAGAGTTTCCTATTTTTTCGAAGAACAGGATGACTTCTGAATGTTCTTTGCTGTTTTCTTCACTGCAGAACCCGCTCCTTGAGCTTTGAAAAGCAGCAGGGAGCAGCCTCAAGGCAGTCCTAAAAGGATTGTCTCAAGAGTGAGAACCTAAAGGTGAATTGGTGACACTATCGGTGTTGCTGTGAAGACAAAAAAAAGCAACTTTCAGGCAGAGGGGGTTGGAACTAGATGATCTTTAAGGTCCCTTCCAACCTGAATTATTGTATCATTCTATGAGTTAGAGTGTCTTAAAGACTAAAATCACTCTGAATGGAGTGGTGCCTGGTTCTTTTCCTGAAGTTTTCCAAAGAGCTGGGGGCTAAAATCACTCTGAATGGAGTGGTGCCTGGTTCTTTTCCTCAAGCTTTCCAAAGAGCTGGGGGTTAAAATCACTCTGAATTGAGTGGTGCCTGGTTCTTTTCCTCAAGTTCCCAAGAGCTGAGGGCTAAGATCACTCTGAATTGAGTGGTGCCTGGTTCTTTTTCTGAAGTTCCCAAGGACTGGGGGCTAAAGTCACTCTGAATTGAGTGGTGCCTGGTTCTTTTCCTCAAGTTCCACATAGCTGGGGGCTACAATCACTCTGTATTGAGTTCTTTTCCTGAAGTTTTCCAAATAGCTGGGGTCTGATAGAAGTGTGAAGCTGGTGCGATGGTCTTCCTTCTGCTTTCCCTGGCTGCAGTCCAAGGGTGAGTCTCGGGTTGCCAGTGCACTCTTAATCCCCAGACAGCCCTCTATCCCCCACATCTCAGGGAGAGTTTTGGGAGAAAATCCTCCACAGGGTTGTTAAAAAAATCCTGTGTTTACTTTCTGCTGGCCAGTGGCATTTCTCACCCAGCTCATCAGCTGGAAAACAAGCTTGGGGGGGGGGTTCTTTCTCTACTCATCAGAGGCTTCAGTTACTGGTTGCTCTTTTGGGAGTTGGAGCAGCAGAGCAAATAGCACAAGTGGGTGCCAAACCAAGAGGCATTTCCCAGCTGGATGTCCTTGATGTCCCCTTGTCCTTGATGGATGGCTCCTCCCTGGAAGTGTTGAAGGCCAAGCTGGGTGAGGCATTGAGCAACCTGGTCTGGTGGGAGGAGGACCAGGGGAAGGGTTGGAACTAGATGATCTTTAAGGTCCCTTCCAACCCAAACTATTGTAGGATTCTGTGTCTGTTTTGACACTGTCAAAGTGGAGGAGTGCAGCCTACAGACAAACTTAAGGATGGAGGAGGATTTGGGGACTTTTTGAAGTTCTGCAGGGCACAGGTTTTCTTGTAACTTGTAACTCTTGAGCTGGATGAGTGTGCAATCTGAGGAGGATTTTTACTTTAAAAGCATTGATTCCTCCTGTGCAGCTTTCATCTTGAGTCTCCTAATCCCTTGTGTGAAGAGGAGATTCAGAGAACCCAGATCCACTCTTGGGTGTTGCTTTGAGGGGTGAAACACCCTGTAGATGCCTGACATCTTGTCTGCCAAACTCATGCAACTTGGTAGGGTGGACCTACCTACTTAGATGGGCTTCCTACCCATCTAAGGGGTATTTAATCCTAAAAAATATCTTCAAGGTGGAGGAGATGTAAGCTCCAACCTCAACATGTTGCAACCTGTAGGTCCATAATCCAATACCAGAGGGGTATTTTGGATTAGATATTTGTCTTGCTGAAGTGAAATAGGGAAATTGAGTTTGATTGAGGTCTTCAAATGTGCAGAAAATACGGGGTGAAGCAGATGTATTTCTGGATGTTCACAGTGGCTACTGAGTGCTGAGCTTCCTGCTTTTCTTGAAATCCTTTGGTGTGGTGTTAAAGTCCTTGGCACATATGGGATTTTTAGGGGTTTTTTAATGGCTTTATGGTGAACTTGGCAGTGTTAGGAATTGATCTTCAAGTTCTTTTCCAAGCTAAACTGTTCTATGGCTGGTGGACACCTATGTTTGGGTTTTGCAGGAGAATTCTAGGATTAAAGGGGAAGTGTTAGACTACATCTTGGAATATTGTGTCTAGTTGTGGGGCCCTCAGTTGAAGAAGGAAAGGAAGGGCTGGAGAGGGGACAGAGCGGGGACACAGATGATGAAGGGGTTGGAGCATCTCCCTGCTGAGGAAAGGCTGAGGGAGCTGGGGCTCTGCAGCTTGGAGAAGAGGAGACTGAGGGGTGACCTCATTCATGGTGATAAATATGAAAAAAGAGGATGGAGCCAGGATCTTCTCAGTGACCTCAAGTGACAGGACAAGGGGCAATGGGTGCAAGGTAGAACAGGAGGTTCTACAGAAAGAGGAGAAGAAACTTATTCAGGGTGATGGTGAGAGAAGAGTGTCCCAGGCTGCCCAGAGAGGGTGTGGGGTCTCCTTCTTCTCTGGAGACATTCAAACCCCACCTGGACACCTTCCTGTGGGACCTGGTGTGGGTTTTCCTGCTCCAGCAGAAGGATGGGACTAGATGATCTCTTGAGATCCCTTCAAATCCCTCCCATCCTGTGATTCTGTGTAGGTCCTGACAAGTAATGCTGTGCAAATCTTTTCCCCCCAGGTGATATTCAAAGTGAAATGTGCAGCTGAATTCAACAAGTACAAGTAAGTGATACTTTTTTTTTTCCTAATGTTTTCTTCAAAGCTAATTTGAGGTGAAACTTTTGGGAATGGGAAATTCAGATCCCAAAGACTGAATGAAGTTGTGATCTGGTAAAGGATCCTTGTTGGAACTTCAAGGGTATCAAAGAAAGCTGAAATAATGCTTCATGCTTTTATCAGCATCCCAGTTTGAGTGTTGCTAGCAAATCTGAGGTCATCCTTATCTGTCCTACCCTAGAGAAGATCTGCAGAACAAGGTTTAGGACCTGTGTTTGTGTGGTCCAGGTGCTTCCTAGCTATTTCCAGAGAAACCTGCAATGGAAAAAAAAAAAAATTAAGCTCCAGTGGTTTTCACTGAAGAAGTTGCAGTGGTTTTGTGATGACTCACAGCTTATTGACTGGAGTCAATGCAGAGCTGGAGGAACACTTGAAATCTGCAAGATAAGAAGCTGACTGTCAGAAGATGACTTTGTGTAACTCATGACTACTCAACACACTGCTCGTGCATCCTCAGAGCAGCTCAGGCAAACACTCTGCAGGGCTGGGCTGTCATTACAACCACTGCAACTTGCTCTAGTGTCTCATCTTCAGAGGAACCAAAGGGCTTAGATGTTCTCCTGCCTGATGGGACAGAAGGGTGGTGAAGAAGGGCAGGATTGTCCCAGAGGAGGCAAAGATCTGAGATGTTCTCCTGCCTAATGGGACAGGATGGTGGTGGGTGAAGAAGGGCAGGATTGTCCCAGAGGAGGCAAAGATCTGAGAGGTTCTCCTGGCTGATGGGACAGAAGGGTGGTGAAGAAGGGCAGGATTGTCCCAGAGGAGGCAAAGACCCCAGAGGTTTTCCTGCCTGATGGGACAGGAGGGTGTTTAAGAGGGGTCAAAATTGTCCCAGGTTCAACTATCTTTTCCTTATTTTTTTTCTTCTCCACTATCTCTCCAGGGTCCTGTTGTACCTGGGCTCCATATTGACCAGCCTTCTTTTCTTAGTTGTGAATTTAACTTGTGCAATGCTCATCCACGGGGAGGTCCCAGAGAACCAGTTGAGGTGGACAGTCCTTGCCCGTGCCCTGGTCAACGACAGCCTCTTCATCCTCTGTGCCATCTCACTGGCTTGCTGCATGTGCAAACTGGGAAAGATGTCTTCAGCTAATGTCTACCTCGAGTCCAAGGTGGGTAAATACCTGGTTAACCATGGTAAGGAAGTGCACCATCAGCTGGTTTCTCCACTAGATCTGTGTGTGGTGCTGATGTGGTGGCACCTGAGCTATTTCTGCTGAAATGCTCCTTGTCACTGTGGAGGTGGCAGGTTTTGGTCATGCTGTCGCAATGAAGTGCCCTGCATGATTTAGGGGAACAGCTTTGGGGGTGCTTGTGCTTTTTTGCATAAGGAGAGGATTCTCTGAAGACTAGTAGATGTGGTTTCTGCAAATTGGAAGATTTAGGGTGGAGAGAAGAAAGAAGTTCTTCACTGTGAGGGTTGTGAAGCACTGGAAGAGGTTGCCCAGAGAGTTTGTGGATGCCCCCTCAACCCCTGGAGGTGTTTAAGGCCAGGCTGGATGAGGCATTGAGCAACCTGGTGTGGTGAGAGGTGTCCCTGCCCATGGCAGGGGGGTTGGAACTAGATTATCTTTGAGGTCCCTTCCAACCCAACCCATTCTCTGGTCTGTACTTACAACAAAACATTGGCAATGATGGAGTCCACATCAAACGAGGCATCAGTGAGGAACTCTCAGATCAGCACATTGCCCCTGGGAGGGAAGGAAGGAGAAGGAAACCATGGAAGATCCACTACAAAGGATGATGAAAAGATTCCACTTTCACTCTGCTGAACCCCTCCAGGATAGAAAATGTGAAGGCTGGATTTTGGGGTTTCACAGGAAATCCCAAACAATGTTGCTTTAGCAAAGTCTTCTCCATCACTGCCATCTCAAGCAGCTTCTTGGGACAGCTGATGAGAAGCATAGACTGAGAGAAGGTCTCTGTAGACCAACCATCACCTTGTAGGCCCTCGCCACCAGTGGAAACTGGGGTTTTTGGGTCATAGAATCATACAAGAGTCAATAAGAACCGAGCTGACACATGGAGAAGCATCCAGCTGATGATGTCAGGGTGAGGGTGAGAGAAAAGTGTCCTAGGCTGCCCAGAGAGGGTGTGGGGTCTCCTTCTTCTCTGGAGACATTCAAACTCCACCTGGACACCTTCCTGTGTAACCTAGTCTAGGTTTTCCTGCTCCAGCAGGAGGAATGGACTTAGGTGTTCTCTTGAGATCCCTTCCAATCCCTAATATTCTGTGATTCTGTGTGACCACTTCAACTCCATTTCCCACTTTCAGGTGGGACTAACTAGGTTGAAACTGAACCTTCTTGTAGAAGTTTAGGTCTCTTAAACAGTGGCTGCCTAGAATCCAGGATGTTTGTGGACTGTAGGTGGTGGAACAATCTTCCTAGCTGGTTCCTGTGACAACTGTCCCCAGAAGCTGCAGATTGCAGACAGAAGAACCATGACTAAGCTGAAAACCTGGTTGCATGGGTCAGTTACCCAGCTCTGACTGTGTCTGGGTATTAATTAACTTATCAAGTTCACCCAGCAGTGGTTTATGGCTGCAGTAACTTCCTCTAGTTCCATGCCTGAGGCTGCCTGGGGGGGCCTTGTTCTCCTACAGTATGAACCAGAGAAGTTTCTTCTCTGTTCTCAGTCTCCACCTGACTGGTGAAGGTTTCTCCATTCTGCCTCCCTTCCCTGCCTGCCCTGGCTTTGTGTTGTGGAGGAGTTGCACAAATCAAGGTGAGGATGAGCAGAAAGTCAACAAAAACACCTCAAGAGGGTTCTTCTGCCTTCTCAACTCTCACCCTGACAAAGTTTTTTTTCTCCTGTTTCTTTGGAACCTCCTGTGATCTACCTTGCACCCATTGCCCCTTGTCCTCTCACTGAGAAGAAGGAAGGTTTGAACCATTGTCTGTGCTCTTGAACCCTTGCCAGATCATGTCCTTGTGTGCTGAAGACTTTCTTCTCAAGGCTTTCCAGCTCTTATTCTCCTCTCCTGAGCACCGCAGGCTCAGCAGCAAAATGTTCTTGTGCTTTGTTGATGTCTTCAGCAAGTTCTGGAGAGCTGGAGATGTGGAGCAGGTCAAGGAGATGAACCTCCTGAGCAGATTTGTCTCCCTTAAATACAAAGACAATTGAGCTGCTGAGATGTGGTTTTTCCTGCCCCCTTGCTGTTAGAAGGTGTCATGAGTTTATCTAGCAAAGAAAATTGAGGTATTTACAGGTCTTTGAGTTGCTACAAGTGGGAAAATCAC
>VZTY01015180.1:5891-31937 GCA_013400935.1 Turnix velox
GGCCACGAAGATGATCAAAGGGTTGGAGCAACTGCCCTATGAGGACAGGCTGAAGGAGTTGGGGTTGTTCAGCCTGGAGAAGAGAAGGCTCAGAGGGGACCTCAGAGTAAATTCTCAGTTCCTGAGGGGGTCCTACAGAAAGACAGGGGAAGGAATTTTTAACATAATATCGGATGGGAGGACTAGAAACAATTGATATAAATTAGAGGGGGATAGATTTAGACTAGACATAAGGAAGAAATTCTTTACAGTGAGGGTGGTGAAGCACTGGAACAGGTTGCCCAGAGAGGTTGTGGATGCCCCCTCTCTGGAGGTGTTCAAGACTAGGCTGGACAGGGCACTGGGCATCCTGGTCTAGTGGGAGGTGTCCCTGTCTATGGCAGGGGGGTTGGAACTCGATGATCTTTAAGGTCCCTTCCAACCCAAACTATTCTATGATTCTATGATCCTCCAAAGTGCCTGTCTTCTACAGTCCTCCACCATATCCATGATCCACAAGAGAATGTGTTTGTAGGAAGTCAGATAAGGTCCTATGCCTATGTTTTAGGCACCTGAGTCTTTGCAGTGGGGTAGAAAATTCAGCCTAGTGTGCATATACAGAATGTGCTCTGCCACAGAATCTCCTGTACATATTTGTACATATAAAATTGATTATATTCATACAGTTGACACAAAAATATGGTTTCCCAGGAGCAATGGGGGAACAAAAGGAATTTCTCAGCACCTCTGCAGAAGCAGGAACAACCAAGTTTCTTCCATGAGGAACAAGAAAAGACATCATTGGTGTGGTAAATAGTGAATAAGGGGTGATTGTGTACTCTTTCACTGAATGTCTTCTGCTTATAGTAAATTACCAAGAGGCAACTGGAAACAAAACAAGGTATTTTTGTACACAGTAAAGAAGCATTGTAACCTGTGGGGATGGGATGCTGTGGGTAAGAAAATGTGTACAGCTTCAGGGAGACTTGTACAGAAAGAATTCAAGGAGGAAAACCCCACCTTAAGCTGTTCAAATTGGTTCAAGTGGGCAGTGAGGAAAAGGTGGCAGGAGCTGTGGCACTTTTTCTCTTCTTAAACTATTCCTAGGCACTGCTGTGAGTTCCTGGCAAAGAAAAAAACTCCAGGTGAGATGGATTTCCTTATTTTTTTTAAAGTTGTGTCCAAAAGAAAAACTACATTGCGAAAGTCAGAATGTTTCATTTCCACTTGCCAACTTAAATCTGACTTTTTTTTTTTTTACAACTCAGTCAACCTCAGTCTTCAGAAAGCATTAGAGAAAGTTTGTATTTCATAGAAAATGAAACATTCTGTGTTTTCTTCAAGTAGGGATTTTTGGATTTTTTTTTTTCCCTTTTGGAAAGCAAACCCAACATTTTTGTGTTGGGGGTGACACTGAACTTATCTTTTTCTTTCTTGACCCTCCAAAAAATTGATTATATTCATGCAGCTGTCCTTGAGAAAAGAGCTGCCTTTTTTTCCCATGCTATCAAATTTGCTATTAAAACAAAACAAAGAAATAATAGCAATGGACTAGAGAAATAGTCATGGAACACTGGAAACCAAAAGGGAAACTCTGCCAATTGAAGTCAGTTTTTCACCCTCAAGGGGAATGAGGGGGTGAATATTGCTGTATAGTTTGCTAAGTCACTTGTAAAGCACTTGGGGTTCCTTTGGGATGAAAGGCATTATGTGAACACAAGTTGTTGTTATTAGGACTTGTGAAATGTGAAGATGTTATTAAAGGTTGTAGTCAGATTTCCCCAGGCAAAAAGAAATTCCCCCATTGGTTTTGCTCCCTCCCATTGGATGTTTACAAGGGGCTTGATACTGGCTTATTCCCCTCCTCAGTGTTAAACCCTATTTCAGTGGTCATGTTCCTTTCTGTTGGCAGAGTGTTATTTAATTTCTCAGAAATGGGTTTTACTGGGCAGTTTGCAGTGCTGCAGGTCAAGATACCCTGTCCTAATCACCATCCTTTATTGATCTTTCCTCTCTTGTCCCTGAGGGGCAAGGCTGGACACTTGTTCATGGATGAAGTTTTGTCATATGGCAACATTTGTATCTGGGGGAAGAATGACCCTAAGGCAGATCATCTCCTTTATCTTTCCCAGCAAGTGGTAATCCATGAAATGGTGAGAAGACAGTAATACAAGCTTGTCCTCTTCAAGTTGCAGATAAATTTGAAGGAATAAATTCACCTGCTCTCCTTTCTGCATCCCACTTCTGCCAAAAAAAGGCAAATAATTTAGTGTATGTGAACTTCCTTCTACTTGCCATGCATTCCTGTTACACCAAACCCTTTCCTGCCCTTGTCTCCATCCCAAGCTTCAAAGACTGACAGTGAGGCTGACACTCTGACAGCCCCTCTTTCAAAATCACCTCCAGCACTGAAGATAAAGGGCCTGGATGGAGTCCATGTTTACCTGGAGAGTCACACATTTAATAGTAAATACCACACAGATAAAGTGCTGCTGAGTTTTCCAAACAAATTCAGCCAGCAGCTAGTCTGTGGTGTCTGGCATCTGCCCAAGCTTGTTTTCACAGAGAAAGGGAGAAGAATGAAAAGAAAGGGACAAGTTGGCATCCATTTTACATGCCTGGCTGGGAGGCAAAGAGCATGGGACAAGGGAGGACTGCTTTGCTCTATTGATTCAAGGAGACTGGAGAGAAAAGAGCAGAGCTGAGCTTCAAAAGTCATGTGTCACTAGGATGTCCACATACTGGAGGGACTTTTCTGATGGACTTGCCAAACCCCCAGGTAATTTGATGGATACAGTTAGAAATAGCTCTGTGTGTTGCCCTAATGAAACACTCTGTCCATCTCTGCACTGACAGTATTTTATGGTATTAGGAAGATATGAGGAAGTCTCCTGACTCTTTAAAGTACAAATTACTGGAGAAGGAGAAAACACTGGTCTGCTAGCAAAGACTTCAGTGCATCCACTCACAGATATGCAGCAGGTGCCACAGGTTTCTCAAGGAATTGTGCAAAAGATCCAGCAAATTGAGAAGAACAATAAGATCCTTCCTGTTTCATCAGAGGGAGAAGCCTCACTGTTGTTGCCTCCTGCCCCTGGGTGTGATATTTTGCCAGCCTGGGGCAAGCTATAGGCTGCTGAAGCAGAGGCCACAACAAAGGTCCCTGTGGTCTTCTGCACATCCACCTCCCTCATTGATGGGACCTGTTATCCATCCACAGAAACAATGATGCAATCCATTTTTCACAAAGTTTAAGTGATACAGACTGAGGAGCAAACAACTGGAGTGACTCCAGTGAAGAAGGGGCTTTAGGAGAGGCTCAAATTCTAAATTGATCTAACCTGCTGTTTTAGGTTCATTGAGGTAGGGATTCAACAAACTCCTATAGTGCTTTCACCATCCTAGAATGCAAGCACTTCAGGCTATTTTAAGCTCCTGTGAAAGGAATAACTGGGAAGCATCTTAAATTTTCTCAGCTGATGTTCAGACAAGGGGAAGCTGCAAGTAAGGAAGGAAAAAACCTTGGAAAATTCCTACCTCCTCCACTCTGAGCCACCCCTGCAGCTGAACTGCATGACCCACTGTGCTCCTTACATAGCTGAGGGAAGACCCCTGAGGTGCTTCATGGAAACCTGCCAGATTCAAGCATCTCTCTAGAAAGGAGAGTGTTCTGCACAAAGAAGGGAAAAGAGGATTGCTAGTATCTTGGTTTGCATTTGCACACTTCACTCAAGAATTAACAGGGAATAAAACCTAATTAGCTCATGACCAGCAATTAATATTGTTAAAATCTTGAAGGAATCTTCTTCTGGTTTATCATTCCCAAAGGACTCCAGCTTCACAGTTGCTGCAGAAAGTAAAGAAATGGACAAGAAGGGAACCTCTGTGAGAACAGAGATGACTGAGAAACCACTCCTGAAGGACTCCTGTCAATGCTAGATAAGTAGAAAGATATTTCATATGTTGCTATGTGTGGTATGCAAAGTGTACACTGAAAACAAAGTCAACTACATTTTCATCCATGTGAGAATGTGCTTCTTGTCTGACCACTCTGCACAGACTTGTTTGAAAGAAACTTACTGTTAAAAAAAGGGATCATTATACCATTAAAATAAAAAAAAATCAGAAAAGGTCAAGAGAGAAAAATCCAAACTCTGAAGAAAGTCTGCAAAGATTAATTTCTTCACTTACTGCCCCTGAGTATGATGCTCAGAAGTTGACACAGACCTCTCAGTCCCATTTGCATTTCATATGATAAATCCTGGGTTGTGACAGGTCTGTTTTAGACACCACTTCCAAGACTTCTTAGAAGTAAGAATGAGATGCTTCCACCAAGAAAGATCTGTTTATGAATGTGCATACTTTTACTGAATTAGTATAGAGGGGGGTTTGCACCACTCTGTCCCTGAATTCAGTTGCTTAGGAAATGGAGGAATACACTTTATTTTAGCTTCATTTATATTTGTGAGAGCTGTGTCCATGTATTCACACTGTGGAATTTTAAAAAAACCAACAAACTCCAACCAACCAACAATTAACAAGTAGACTCCAATTCAGAAAATTACTTACTGGTTCAATTTCATCTCAATGATTAGTTCTGTTAAAGAGTTATGTGAATGCTTAAATACAGGATTAACATCTCAACTGTACTACCTACAGGGCTAATTTATTCTCATTTTACTGAGCTAGGGCCCAGGTTAGCCCCTCTTTCCTGCTTCAGCAAGTCTAAGGTTTCTCAGCCTTCTTAGGTCACAACCCCTTTCTAAAAGTCAATCATTTTTGTGACTCCTCATAAAAGCAAGAGTGAAAAATCTGCTGGTGATAACATGGTGAAGTCTCTAATGTGTTTATGCTCATGTTTTTTTGAGATCTTGGCAGGGAATATTTGACCTTGGAGATGAAGGTGGTACAGGGAGGAGACAGCAAGGTTTTCTTGGCCTTGGACTGCACTGACATTTCAATACCTCACAACCCCCCTTGATTGCCTTTCTGACCCCTCACTCCCTTCTCCTACCCTATCTCCCCTTGTTTTGCAATGCACAAATTGAGAAACATTTGCTACAGCTAACCCCAGTGCAGTAGTTTCAAAGGACAAAAAATCAGCTGCTTACTAGCTTTGAAATTCTTGACCATCCTTACTAGAAAAATAGAAAACAAACCAAGGAGCTTCATCTCTAGTCTAGAGTGCTAAAGCAGTGGAGAGGGGAAGAAGAGGAGAATAAGACAGAGGAAAAGTGCAAGGAAGAGGAGGAAGGAGGAAGGTGTCCTTTTGGCTCTATTAACTGCAGTAAAAAGTCTTCTGAAATTGTCACTATGCTCCATGTTCTCTGCATCCCATGCTTTTAAGTCACAATGCAGGAAAAGAAATCAGGTTTCTTTTCACATAAAAGCAGGTTCCAGATTTCAGGTTCCTCTAGAGACTATAGTTTCCTGGATATTATTAAAATCTGAGTATCAGAGCTGATATCCAGGTCTCAATAAAAGACTTCCTAAAGCACTATATGATACTAATTTGAGTTTCCTAACCCTAGCTGGCTTTTCACAGTTGGGGTTTTGTAATACGAATGATATGTTTTGATGTCAGCTACACAAGCCATGCTGTTGGGCTCTCTATAAATGGCACTATAATTGCATGAACGTGTTTACAAACTCTCTTCACACCTCTCTGACTGGTTCCAGCTCTGCTTCATTCCAAGGGTTTCCGTTTTGCTGAAGCAGCCTGGCAAGAACATTTGTTTGCTGAAGAGCCCTAAATTTTAAGTCATCTTTGGAATACACAGCTTGCTGCATGGGATGGAGTTTCTCTGATCTCACTGCCCTGAAGCTCAAGCCTCTCTCTATCCCTGAGAGTGTTGTCTCTTGCTCAGACTTAGAGGAAATATTTCAGCCAGACCAGGACCCAAACACAGGTTTCCATACTCCAACCTCCATCTTCAAAGCAAGATCACCTTTTCTTTCCTATTCTTTATTGGCAGGAGCAGCACTCAGGTCATTCAGCCTTCCAGCCTTTGGTTTCCCCTTTCATTTCTGTAAGAGTCACTTCCTCTTCTAGTGGATAACTCTGCTTTGCAACAACTTGATGCCATTCAGACAGCATTTATGTTGTCCTGGGGTTTTTCTGTGATGTGATTTCCACATCTATGTTCTGCAGGTCACTGAAGGTTTTATGAGCTCATACCTGCACTGCTTTTCTGTGACACATTAGCAGTCAGCTGCCTGTTGACTCCCAGAACACCACTTCACTTTTGGAAACCTCCTTAGCTGTAATTATGTCTGAAAGTTACTGTGAATCTGTTGGTCAGTGACCCATCAGGACAGATGTTTACAATTATTTCCTAAGCAAATATAGGCCAAGAGTTGCAGTAAAGAGAATTAATCATTTCTCTACACAGTTTATAATTTGAAGTGACAGAATCAACAGCATTAGTCTTGGAAACTGTTGATTTAAGGTAGCTCAGCCATCTGAATATTCATTAAAGCATCCAGGAGCTGAAGGAAATTGTTTTCTTGGTCATTTATAAGCAAGCAAGGAAATATTTGTCACTTCACTTATGCAATAGATTATTAGCCACTGTCACACCTTTGAATTTCCATTAGCATACATCAAAGTGTTCTGTTCAAGGCAAGAAGACACTGTAGAGCATTTTACAGAACACATTAAACATACTGCAAAAACCTCCAAAACATTCTGAGAGTGAGTGGCCAATGTGGTCATCTTAAAAGCTGTAAATCTTAAAGCAGAAAATTACTAACATCTTGCTTTTTCTCACCTGTGAGCATCTTACTAATAGAGTAAGGAAACCACAAATTTCATCAGATTATGCAGTTCAAAGTTTCAGGAGGGTATGAAGTTAGATCTTTGATATCTTGATTATTGATGGAAAGAATAACATAAACACTTATTTTAATACTCTCCTCAGCTTTGCTTGAGAATGGAGATCTTATTTAGGTTATTATTACCATTATTAGTAGTATTATTTGTTACTATTTGCTTTATCTTAGTTTGTATTGAACACTATTTTCTTTTTAAGATCAAATCTGAGTTTCTAAAATCACAACTGTAGGATTCATTAAGTGAGTTCATACTATGAACTGCATTTGATCTGCTTTGCTTCCCTTTGGGGTAGAGCTTGGGTAGTTTATTTTGGATATTCTTCATCACTATAGTGATAAGGGCACTTTTGCAAAGAACTGTGTGCAAATGTGGCTCTGAGTTTTATTCTTACAGCTGTTTAAAAAATGGGGAAAATGAGGTAGAGAGAAATTTGCTTGTTCACAATCACACATATAATTATTAGTAAAAATGATCATGAAATTAAAGAATACTGCATACTTATTGAAGAGTTTAGTATTAAATCCAGGTATTCTAATTCCTTGCTTGGAAAAATAGGTAAAATACTGAGTTTTATTATTTTTGGTGCACTTGGTAGTTACACTTAAAAGCTGATGCAAACTTTAGTGCTGCTTCCCTATTTATCTCTCTCTGTGGCTCTTTATCCTGGACTCCCATGTACTGGGAGTGTTTCTCATCTATGTTTGCCCAGAGCAAGGAGATTTTGACCTGAGACTAAGGCATGCTAGAAGCTACAACAGTATGAAAAGTTGTCAAGAGGTCATCATCATTGCTTTTCCAGCTGCAGTGCATCTTTATAACAAAGTGTCCTCTGAAGTGCTTTTCTGAGCTCTTGAACATCTTCAAACCTGTTTCTTATGGGTGTGAAACCTTATCAGTTCTAGTATCTCTGTACAAAGGGATGTGGAGTACTGGTGAAAAGCCCATAGGCTTTTGATGATTTTTTTTTGCCTCACCTAGGCTCTTTGACAGCAGGAGAGTTAGAAGTTGAACTTCAGTTTGGCTCCACTGAAGATAAAGAAGGACTTTAGCATCAGTTTGCTTCCAAACTGAGTAAGACCCTTTGAATACAACATATTCTTGGAGAAGATAAAATAACTTTACTGTTCATTTCAGCAGTTTGTCTACCCCTCAAGACCCTCTCCCTCAGACTTGACACTCCCCAAACTTCCCTGCCTTTGATGCTTAAAGATGTCACTCACCTAACTGTATCAGTGTCAACCATATTATGTTTCATGTAGCTATTTCAGCTGAAAACTGGTGAAGTTTTCCCCTAAAAATGAAGCACAGCAATACAAATCATGCAGGGTTTGGTGGGATGGTGACAGAAATGCAAGTCATGCTTATGCATTAGAATGGCAAATGCCTCAGGGTGGAAGGAGCCACTGCAGCACAGCAGGATCATGTAGGATGGCTGTGGAACACAGGGGTCATGGGCCATGAGGTTAGAAGTCACAGAATCATGGGGTTTCAGGCTTCTTTCAGACAGAGTCACAAGGCCATAGTCCAGCCAAAGAATAATCAGTTCTTTTTCACATTACAGAGGGTAGATTCACCAGTCTGTTCAGTTAAGAGGGCTTCTGGGGGTCACTCAAAGTTCAGTTAGAGCAAACTCAACCGTGCCTGATTCTATGCATGTCCCTAATGTGCTCTTAAGGAAAGCAAATATTGCAGCCATTTTCCACCTCAGCCTTATTGACTTAATTATTTATCCCTCTCTGGAGCTGTTGCTTGTTCAGAAGCTGGAAATCTGGTGCAGGTGCAGACTTACCTATTAAAATGCAGGGTTCATTACTCTTGTGGCTCACATGTTTGCTAACCAGATGTTTCTCCAGCCCTCTATCACTCCATACTGTTCCCCTATGGTTTTGCAAAGGTAAATGAACTTTCAGGACAGCAACTTAGCCATGCTCCAGAGATCTGTCCTGGATGCAGACATATCTAAGACAGCACACTGCAAAAAGCTGAGTAGTCATGCAAGTCCTTCAGGGAAAATGAGTGAAGATGCTGCATACTCCTACAGCTTCAATTTAGACCACAGCAAATGGGTAGGGAGGCTGGGAAATATTTCTGGGAAGTCAACTGTAGGATAGCTCTTTAGGGTCCCTGCACATCAGTGAGGAGAAAATACTGATTCACCTGATTTATCCTTGTTTTTTAGGTGATTGGTACATTGGGATAAACACAGTCCTTCAGTGTTAGAATGAAAACTATTGCTCACAGAACCATTTGTGGTGCTCTAAAGTCCAAGTCATAGTTAAGGGCATGTCTTAAAATAAGTAAGAACAATAGCTGGTTGCAATTTGTAGTTTCAAGTAAGGAATTTGAATTTGAAGGCTGAGTGAAGAGACAAAATTGAATTTGAAGATTGTCCAAGCAAGGAGATTGAATGATATCTTCTGTCTAAAACAGATACATCCTGTCAGGCTGGGGACAGAGCCCATGGGGTAATGCCACTAGAGGTTTATTTTCAGGAGGAAATGGTTTTTTCAGGTCCTCAGCCCAGCTCTAAATCCCTTAAAAAAAAAATCCAACCTGGATCTAGGAGAGGGAGAAAGAAAGTCTTAATTCTTAAAGATCCCATGCAAACAATAAACAGAGTTTAAAAGTCAATAGGCAGATTAAACTGGCTGTGGATCAAAATGCATCAGGAACAGAGATTTATTGATGAAAACAACACATGGAATAAACCCTGCTCTGTTGCTGGAGCTCTAATGAACTGGTTCTAACTGAGAAAAGGGAGGGGGAAAGAAAATTACACTGTCTTTATAAATAGGCATCAGCAAAGCTGTTCCTGGCATGCTTTCCTGCCCCAGTCCATACCACCCAGTGGGGTAAATATCTCATTCCAATAATACCACTGATTAAATGGCTGTGGGATAAGGAATTTAATAAATTCCACACAGCATGTGAATGATAATCAGGCCAGGAGCTTTATGCACTTTGGCTTATGACATATATCACTGGGATACAGCATAATAAAGGGAATATTCCCTCCTACCTCCCCATCTCTAGTGACTGTAAGGCATGCTGAGTCTTCTGCTTCAAGGGGTATAAATAGAGCAAATGGGATGAAACGAGGTGGGATACATAGTTTGAATAGTTTGGAACTAGATGATCTTTAAGGTCCCTTCCAACCTAAACTATTCTATGATTCTATGAATATCAGTCAAATCTACAAGGCACAAGAATGATCATCTATAGGCTTATCCTTATGGAGCTTTACATGACATCCAGTAGATATGCTTATTCATCCTGCATCCAAGGTGTGAAATGTGCCTTTATGCATGTTTGGTGATCCATTTTGAGTACTCATTACAAGCTTAGATATCTTTTTAGATCACATACACCCTGTGTATCTGAGGGGCAAGAACAAGATGATTTTTTACACTGCTGGCTTGCTATTAATCTCTTGTAGGAATATCTCATTTGAGGCATTCAGCTCTAAAGTGGACTCATTCTCTTAAGCAGCTTGGCAGAAACTTGACTCATCCTGTGGTCAGTGAATATGAAATGTGCCTATCTCCATCCATGGTGGTCCTGTCATTTTGTTGTGGTAGTCAAACAGGCCCTTCTGGCATGCATGAGCCTAGTTTCCAATGCATTCTGACTGATCTTTGGTGAGGTTTTCAGGAAATAATTAATAACATGCCTTTTAGGTGTGCATGTGCCACATAATGGAGTAGAAATACAGAGATTGCATCTTCTCCCCACAGCCACCAGGGAAAAGGCCAGGCTGGACAGGGCACTGAGCAACCAGATCTAGTGGGAGATGTCCCTGCCTATGGCAGGGGGGTTGGAACTCGATGATCTTTAAGGTCCCTTCCAACCCAAAATATTCTATGATTCTGAGGCTGCTGTGAAGCAGTTGGGTCATACTAAACTCTGAAAAAATATCATGGTGTAGATACTGCCCTGAAAGGCAAAGATATGAAAAAAATTCAGATTTTTTTTCTTCTTTGAAGCTGCTGTGTTCTTTTTGTGTTTTGGAAATAGCAAATTAAAAGTTGTGTGTGTACTGTTAGGTGTGTCTTGAAATGATTTTATCTATCATTAACCAGAGCTTTGGAGTTTTTGTATCTGCAAACTTTCAACACAGACTTCTTGCATTTAAATGGGTAGGTCTTCAGAGTTTGCATAAGCTAAGGAATTATCTATGTTTCTTAAATTAAAATAAAATCTGTAGTATTCTTTAGTACAAGATAACTGTTGGGTTGAATTATATATTCCAGAGGGCTTCCTTTCTTCATCCTACAGCTCACATCTCAGCTTCTTCAGATGTAGGGGAAGCTACCACTTAATTTAATCATTGGAGAAGGGGCTAACACACACTTTTCCAACATGTATCATGGCTCACAAGACAGGTCACATATCTTGGTTCTGTCCCTGGCTCTGAGAGAACAATGTGGCTTAGGAGTCTTATGGGGAGGAGGGGGGATGTGGGAAGTAATCAAAGCTCATTCAGCCTGAAAGATGTTGCAGCTGAACAGCAAAGTTATGGGTTTACTATGCCATAGTAAGCTTTCTGGCCAAGGTAACCTTTGGTAACCTCTGCATTAGTGTTGCTGTGAAATATGGCAGCAGCTTGAACTCAAATGTCTTCCATAATTGAGATTTATGGCCTTAGTCAGTAATAAGGACAAAGAAGTGTGCAGTATCAATCACAACAAGTTATGACTGCATGAACCAGAGTTAGCTCAGGCAACTGATGTTGGTGTGGGAGCAACATCCTTCTATTCTACACACCTGTCCCCAAAGAAATCTCATGTCATTGCTGTAGTCACCTCTTCATGGTGTCTTTCCACCCAGGATAGAGAAAGGGCAAGATCAAAACATGCTGAATGCTTTCTATTTAAAATTCTGTTGCATTTGTGGGCACATGGGGATCATCTTGCAAAGTACAGTGGATTTGGATAGAACTTTAAATAAATCAAGGCAATCTGCTAAAAAACTTGATTAAAAAGTTCATCTCTTCCTCCAGAATTTGTATTTTTTATTTCTATCAGTTCCTTTATCAAAGGGATTTTGCTTGACAATTCCTTTCAGGGTGATATTTTCCATTTAATGGAAATATTTGTATCACAGAATTTTCTGTAAAAGTGAGAACTTCTGCTTCAGCCTCTAATATAGCTTATCTCCTTAACAGCTGCCTCCCCATTATTTCCTACAGTGATAAAATCCTGTGCTGTTTTCTAATGATAAATATGTTCTCCCTCAGGAAATGAGAGTAGGGCTTCACAAAACCTGTGGTATGGATGGGAATCAGCAACTGGCTGGTTTATATTTTCTTTCTTTTATTTGGGCATTCAGAGTGATAAACAATCATTCTGTAGGTGTGGACATTGGTAAACTGCAGTCAACATTTAATTTTTCTATAAATAAATTACTTGCAAGATAGTAATATAGTACATTTTTTCCAAATAAAGCTAATGTTAACTTTTTCCATTTCAAGATGTGCATATGTGCAGTGCACTTGATAAGCATCAGCTCTGCTTGCTAAGTGTCCAATCCCTCACAGTTATTATGGAAAGTTCTTCAGTTCCCAACGTTTTTTTTTCCACCTATTTACACTTTCCTCCATTATTTTTTTTGCATGTAAGTGTCTCCACTGGCTTTCACAAGACTGAAGGGAAAAAGCAATCACCTTCCTGCCAGGTGTTTTGAATCTACTTCTCCACTCTTAATAAAAAGCAGTGTTCCATCTGCTGATGAACGTGCATATCTCCACTGTCAGCCCTATCCCAACCTCACACCCCTCCAGCTGTACACATGTTTCTTATTAGGAGACAAGTCTTTGGAGGAGGACAACGATTATATCTTGGTCCCCATCTGAAACAAATTCCCAAGATGAAGGATGATGCCTCAGATTGAAAGTTCTGGTGAGAATAAAACTGACTTTCAGGCCCTAGCATTTTAAGTTTCCTTCAAATAAGGGCAATTCTTAGAGAAAACCTATATATAGTGTATACTAACTAGATTTGCCAAGAATAGAAGTAACATAGGTGATCAGAGTAATCTTTCTTCTGGTTTTAGAATAGATGAAGAATGAGCCATTTGAAAAAAAACAGCTGAGGGTAGGCAGACACACACACAGAAGTGCCCTTTGGATCACCATGTTCCTTACAAACAAAACTATGAATACATTTTTTATGCTTTTTTTTCCCTGTATGGTAGAAGTGATGAAAGCACCACTTCNGAAACTATGAATACATTTTTAATGCTGGGGTTTTTTTTCTGTATGGTAGAAGTGATGAAAGCACCACTTCTTGCTTCATTTTTGGATCTGGAAGACAGAAATGTAGAAAAACCCTACACCTTGAAGGTACATATGTATTTGTATATACAAACATACATACAATGATTGTCAGTCTTATCAGCAACACTCTGCAGTGGACACAATCAACCCACTCATATAAGCAGGAAAGCACTATATAGCAACTAGATGCCACCATGCATCTTTTTGTATGAAACCAGTTAAGATATCTCCCTAAAGTTTCAAAAGGATTGGTAAGGAAGGACTAAATTCAAGTGTGACTGCAAATGGGAAAATTAACTTCAGTTAAAACTTCATCTATTTGTTCATACACTCAATGTACTTTCTCCCATTTATGTTATAAAGTCTTATTCTATCACAAATTTCCTTATGATGCTGTGATATTTTAATGCTTTTCCTTCTCAACAAAAAGGGAGGTCAAACTGGGAAACAAAGTTTGTGTCTATCATATTAAAAATAAATTTGTCATACTTAAGCATATTCAAAATTGCCATCTAGCAAGAGTGTTAAAGTGAGTGGTAGAACTACCATAGTGGAAAGGAAGATTACAATGAAGAGGCAGTGTCCTGGAGAAAGGTGAGGTGTGGTAGCAGCTGTAGAACACTGGAGAAGCAGCTCTGGACAATGCTGCAGATCAGAAATCTGGTCTTCTCATTTCAAAACACTAGAAGAAAGAGCTGGAAGAGATGTCAAGTGATGTTTTGAGAGCCAGTTAGATTAGGGCAAGATCCACAATCAAAAGGCAATCCCCCCACCCCCTGCCTAACAAGCTGGGGGGCCAGCAGGCCCCCCAGCCTTTCTCCACCCCCCCTGTCCCCTTGGAAAATGCAAATCACCAGTGATGTCCTGCAGCAGAGACACCAGGAAGAGCATCCCTCAGGCCCCATGAGGGGGGCAAATGGTGGCTGCTGCCCTTCCCTGCTGCTGTTAAATAGGAGAGGGGGCAGAGGGGGCTGATTTGGAACAGCTGGAGAGGGGAGGAGTCTCCAGTGGAGCCCAGGTGTGGGGAGTTTGGGGGAAAATGGGCTGGAAAAGGGTTGGTGTGGGGCAGAGGCAGGAGATGGGGAAAAGAGGGGTATGTGGAACCTGCCTAGAGGCAAATTGGGAGGAAAAATGGAAGGACATGAGTGCTCACCCTGAGGTGAGATAATGGTGAGACACTGGACAGGTTGCCTAGAGAGATTGTGGATGCCTCCTTAATTCCTGGAGGTGTTTAAGGCCAGGCTGGATGAGGCATTGAGCAACCTGGTCTAGTGGGAGGTGACCCTGCCCACAACAAGGGTGTTTGGAACTAGATGAACTTTAAGGTCCCTTCCAACCCAAACCATTCTATGATTCTATGATCCTTGGTAGTCCTGGGAGCCCAGAGACTTTGCCAGCTGATAGTTATGTCCTTTTGGAAGATTCCTTCTACAGTCTGATGCTAAAGAAAGGAACATGTGCATTGAAAAAGGTCTCACTTCCTTACAAATTGTGATGTAGGCTATTGGCTCAGGTCAAGGTTTAAAAGCTCTCCCCAGTTGTGATCCAAAGAGACCTGAAGTTACCAGATTTCTCAGGTCAAGTGCAAGAATGCACCAGTTCAAGAAATGTGACAGGGATTGATACTTGTTACAGTTTGTAGCCATTTTATAGATAATGCTTTTTTTTTTATTCCACTGCTTCCTGTGACAAGTAAGATTGGGTAAGGATGAGAAAAGAGATCAAAGCACAACACTGAAAATTTGTGAAACAGTTTTACTGGCAGAGGCACAAAAGTTTTCTCCAGACTATGCTCAGAGAAATGTCCAAATCTTTAAGAGTTTGCTTTTCAGATTCATTTTTCAGTTTGATGTGGTTTGCTCCTCAGTGCCACAGCAATGGGACACAGCATTTCCCAAGGATAATTGCATACTGCTGTAATGTTGCCAGGTGACCCATAGGTCCCCCTGTAACATTACTCAGAGAGACAGAAAGAGGAGTACAAGACAAAGCCTTTCCTTCAGTCCTCTTTTTTACTGTTTGTGGAAAAGCAGGAGGTCACGAGGAGCAAGAGGTTTGTAAGGCAACAAGGAATTCTGACACAAAATGGTGGATTCTGGAGAAATTATTTGAATTCCAGGTCTTGCAAACCTTTGTTCTGCTTGATATATGTGATAATTGTGACCCAGAAACAAAACCATATGCCACAGGGCACTAAATGCATATTTAATTTTCTGTTTTTTCTTATATAAAGGTAGCAACACTATTTATAGACAGTGACAATACATTTAATAAATGACCATGATCAGTTCAGAGCATTGGCTCCTACTAAGCATTGAACCTCCAGGAAATATCTCTCTGCTCCACTCTTACTGCCTGATTATTTACAATATATATCACAACCATTTGTATAAATATTTCCTTTTCAGATACTGGCACCCTTGAAAGGGTTCAGGTCAGGACATTGCCTGCATATTGTATAGCATTACAACATTCAAAGATGTAAGGAACTGTGGAAAAGAACAAGAGGCTTCAAAACTGAGAAATGAAGGGGTCTTGGAGCACCTGCTCCATAGATTTGACTTTTAATAAACAACATGTTCAGCTTTGCAAGAGGTCAGAGCAGATGATCTAATAAGTCTTCCTGCCCTTGAGATACACAGACTTTGTTGCTTTAAAATTAGTGAAGGCAGCAAAGTGAATTCAGGCTTGTCCATTCAGATTATCACAAACTTGGTATTTGGCAAAAGAGTTTCCTTGATCTCTCTTTTATTTCCAGTTAATATGGTTTTGTCATGGGGAAGGAAGTATTTGGAGCTCCCAAAGAGGTCTATGTTCTCAAATAGTGTCAGCAACCAGAGGCTTTGGCATGGAGATAAGCATCGACTGAACTTTGCTCCTGCTCAGTTTTGCTTCCTGGATGTTTTCCTTATGAGGCTAAATGATGAGCAAATTATATAATAAAATGTGTCCTAAGTGTATCAGCACATTGGAATTTGAGGACCCTTGCACATGCAGTGAGCTGAGGAGTTACAACACCGAGCACACCTTCCTCTCACATCGACTGATTAACATAATAAAGTTAAACTCAAAGTAGCTTGTTCTCAACTTGTATTTAGCCTAAAGTGTTTTTCTTGTATTTCAGACCTGACAAAGGGTTCATGTGCATGGAAGCACGTGCCTCCTATTTTCCAGCTATATCAGTTGATCTAATTAAAACCTTTACCTTTTCCTACAGACTTTGCCAGAGGAATCTGCATAGCTAAGCAGCTTTTTTTCTTTTTCTCTGTCATAATTTAAATCTAGCACAATTTTAAACCTTTAGAAGCATCATAGAGATGAATGGCCTAAATTCTGGTGGCACTGACTTTATACCCATAGTTTAAAGCAGTATCAGTTTCACGTATGGAAAATATGCAGCTAGATAATATGGGAGCTAGATAAACTTGTTTTATCAAAAAAAGAAATAAAAAAGGGAGATTAAGGGGTGAACTGAGCATGCCAATAAACAAATGTTTAGGCATCTGGACGGGTAACTGGATGTTTAACTGGGTAGTTGGAGAAATTGTGGAATCCAGTCACAAACATAGAAAGCAGAAGTCTGTATATTAAATGACAGTTTGATTTTGGGATTCTGTTCTTGTGTTTTGGGATTTATTTTTTTTTTAATTCTTTCCTTAGATAGTTTGATAAAGCAGTTATAGGATAAAAGATGTGGTAAATTCTCCATCACCTGGCATTTGCACAGGAAACTTTGTAACCACCAACCAAAATTTGAAGTTTGTGGGCTTGACAAAAGAAGCAGAGGAGAAGCTGGACAGTCTGTGTTCTGCTGTAGGATGAAGTAAATGATCCGAAAAGGACCTTTTCCTACTATTTAAATAAGATGGGAGTGCCTCTGAATGACAGTGGAAGGCTATTTACACATCAAGGTCACCCCTGCTCCAGTAGATGGGATCAAAGAATCTGCATTGTCTCCCAACAAGAGCCTCCAGCTGACTTGCCCTAAGTCTTTGGAAAGTAACAAGGTGCCAAGCTTACCTTCTCATTGAGTGTAAAGTCAACATAAATCCAAAATTCAGGCAAGTTTGGACTGGTTCCTTTGTGGGTGGGCACATTGAAACTTTTGAGTTTCGTTAAATGGTGGAGAGTTATTGTCTTGTTTTTTTGTTTGTTTTTTTTTTTTCTCTTCCACCAAGCTGCCACCCTTAGCAGGACTGATGAGAAGAATGGGTGTATTCAAGAGCATGCATGATTCCCTGGAAATCTGCAGAATCAATATTTATTTTATTCTTTCCAGTGAGATGAGGGCAGAGCAAAGGCTGTCATAGATCACTTTGCTATGAAAGTCACCCACACTCTCCTCTTTCTCAAGAGTTCTGATCTGGGACTCATTTTTGCTTTGAACTAATTCCTCTGATGCATTGAAGATCCACGACTACCAGGAGTTCTTAAAAGTAATGCTCAGTCCCAAAGTTTCTGGAAGAAAAATGTGATTCTTCTCTAAAAAAAAAAAAAGAAGGCAAAATGTAAAAGAGCAATATTAGAAATTCTATCGGTTTCTGAAAAATTTCAGTGGAAATTTTTTAATTTTTCCAGAGGTTGAATATCCTCTGTGATGCTTGGACTTTTTGTTGATGGTCTTGTTGAGGTGTTTTTGTCAAAATAAATTGAACAAAACCCCCACACCTACAAACAGTTCTGCTGGGGCATTTATCTGAGGAAATGTAACTTATTGATGTTTAAATTTAAATTCACACACTAGTGCTTTTACTAGACCATCCCGTGGATGGTTCTGAGGCTTCTCCCTTAATAATAGCAAACCCAATAATTATTATTTGCCTAGAGGATTGTAATTGAGAACAGCACCTTCCATTCTCTTGTTTGCTTTTCCTCTTCCAGATGTGAGATGGAGACCTGATCAGACTGACAGATTAAATGACTTTGATCTATATAATATTAAGATAAAACAATCACATGTAATTGGAAATATCTGTTCCTATGAAAAGTCTGAGAGCAAATTAGTCTTCCCTTCTTCCTGCTTCTTCCTTGGTGAGTTCACTTTCAAGGTATGATAATAAATGTGTCTGAACTCGATCTTTCTTTGTAACCCCTTTCCCAGAAAGGAGTCAAGGAAGCTTTGTTCAAGCCAGGAAAAAATTCAGGACATGAAGTGTAGTCTGGCATCTTAGGATTCTTCTTGACTTCATCCCTTTACTCTTTCTATTGAGGCTTCAGTCCCATCTCCAAAAGGGGAAAGAGCTGCCTATAAAGCTTACCAACCTTAATGGGATCTAATTTACCTTGGTAGTTAACTTCTGACTAGTTGTTTGTCTTTCTTCCTTTACATCCCTCTTAATTCATACATTTTCACACTTCTTTTGGTAGATGTGAGTCCATATGGCATAATTAAAAATCAAAATCTTGGATGCTGAAAACATATTAAGACACGGTTCTCTTAAAAGAATCTTTCTTAATGTCATTAAAATGTTATGCCAAAATTTGATTTCAGTGCTTTTTGGAAGAGAATGTAGCAGTCAAATGATTTACACAGAAATAAGAACAAAAAGCTAATCTCCACTGGGATCTTGAGGAGTGACCACATTTACAATATATATGCAGAATATTGTAATGAGTTTCTTATTGAGAACATTGAGACTAGTTTGGCTGGTTTTTGATTTATTTTTTTTTTCTCTACAGCAGCAGCACACACTGATTTAACTCCCTGCCTCCAGATATCAATTTTCATTAAAGAGTTTCAACTTAAAACTATCCTGGTTAGTATTGGGCTATTAATATTAGTTGACATGAGCATCTAAATAAGGGTGCTCATGTGTTTGCATGAGCCTGGATCTTAGCAGATTATTCTTATAGAAGCTTACTACTCTTCTTGCTGCTCATTACACACTGCAGCTTCTGAGAGCTAGGTAGAGTCTTGATTTCACTTCCAGGAGAGAAAAACAGATCAATGTGCACCCACCCAACCTTATAAATTACTACAAGACACAACTGGACTTTCCAAAAAGAGAAAAGGTGCAAGGTTGATATAGTCCTTTTGATAAGGATAATAATAATGCTTCAGCTGCTTATTCCCCTGTTCTTGTAAGCATTATGAAAGGGAGATTTACCATAATGAACCTGAAGAAAGTTAAGGGTTGACCTTATAGAACCATACTTGGAGTGCTCAGTTTATCCTTGACATGATGACTATTGACATGATCACATTTCCTACAGATTAAAGCAGACCCTGGGACATGAAGATTCAAGTCACTTACTGTGGGATGATGCAAACTGTTTGCTCCTCTGGAGGGATGAATGGGAACACCTTGGTTCTCAGGCTCTGGCCCAGAGCAGAAGACCATTTTTTAGAAGCTGAGTCCAAACTTATTTATAAGATCAGTTCTGATCTTCCACATTCCTCAATATGTGAAACAAACATGGGGTCCAAAAGTTCCTGTTTTGACAACATTGACATCACCTCTGTTTTGGATAGCTTTTGCATGGTGTCCTGAAGGACTGAATGGAAAGTTCTCCTGATTAATATACTGACTGGAGGATACTGCAGTTTTAGTAATATGGAAAATCAAATCTAGAAAAACTGCCACACAGATAGTTCTGTTCTGTTCTGTGCTGTGAAGCTGCTTTTGCAGATAGGTCAAGAGCTGATGGTACTGCAAAACGTTCCATTTCTTAAAAATTAGGTCAGATGAGAAAACTGTGAGGAAAAAAAGCCTCTGAGTGGGGAGTAGACTTGTGGAAAGTAAACACCAGCCCACAGAAAGAGGAGGGGGATCTCCTGCTGGCTAGGAGCCCTGCATTTCTATAGGAGCCTTCAATGCAAGGACGAGAAAGAGTCAGCCTAGCTTGACAAACTGAGTGTTAGTGGATACAAGTGACCTAAATGGGAGAGGACTTTAATGCCTCTCTGGTTTGTGAGCATTTCCCAAACCTTGGCTCCCACTTTTGTAATTTGCTACTGTCATTTTTATTTATTTCCAATTGTTTGTTTGAATGCATGAGCTGCTGTTAGTGACAGGGGAGCCCTGCAGTGAGAATGCTGGATGTGCACTGTGGAAATATGTGTTGTCCCATCAGTGTCAGAGCAAGCTGATGAAGGAAACATTTGTACTCATTTTGAACGGGTTTTCATGGTCTTGGAAGTGTTAAAATGATGTGAAAGGGATGAGGCAGGCACAACTCCTAGTTCTGTCTTTGTAATGTGAGAGGAAATTTGTTAACATGACAGAATGTGAGTACTCCTAGCCTTTGCAGAGAGCTATGCCCTGGGAGGCAGGGACAGATGTAAGCCTGGTCTGACTCAAGTGTCATTAGGAAGGACTGGCACAGCCCAAAGTTGTATATTCAGATATATGCCAGACTTTGGAGCAGGACAGATCTAGTTATGAGATAAGAGACTAGCTGCTAGTCTCATATTCCATGAGGAACCCTGGGAAGATGGATTTTCCATTTGATCTAGAAGAAAAACTCATCCCTTTCCTAGCAATCGTATTTATAAATGAAAATATTAACATAATCTCTTGTCTTAGTTGCTTGTATCATGTTTCTCTCCAAAAGTTGGACAGATCAATGTATGTACAGACCACTGGCAATCCTCTTGGAGATGACTGCATGCTGCACTGATGAAACAGTTCTCATTTATAAATCATTCTGGGGCAGCTTTCCCTTAGGTATTTCACCCAGCTGGTCAAGCTTCCAGGGGTGGCTTGTCTCCAGAGACAGCACAGCAAGTGGGTTGGATAAGATGTGTTACTTTCTTCTTTAGCATTACCAACTTTTTTTTCTTTACAGTACGGCCTCACTAAGCTGTTGAGTGCTTTTTTGACCACAATTGACTTAGGATAATCCTGGCCTAGCAGAAAAGGCATGATGAGATTTAGCAGCTGGAAGTAAAAATTGATAGAAATTTAGTCTAGAAATAAATTTCAGATGACTACATCTTTTAAACAATGGAAGGTGATTAATCATTGCAACAAATTTCTTAGTCTTATGTTGGGATTTCCCAAACTTGGAACCTTTTTTTGAATATCTTCTTAAAACCTCTGCCTTATTTAAATACAGCTTACTAACTGGATACTAAAAGCTTAATTTGAAGTCTTTGGCCTGTGTAGACAGGAGTTCAGATGAGAGCTCACAGATGCCCTTCTGATTTTAAAATCCACATTTATTCAGTTGATCTAAGCCCTTGTTATGCTTGCTTATGTTTCCACTCCTGGTATGAAGTCTCCATCTATGCTGAGCATGAAGCTTATTGTTATTTATTTCTGAACTCCACGTGTACCTTCTTCTAAATGAATATCTGTGGGTGAACATAACTCTAAAGCTATTGCCAGTGTGGTCCTTGATATATTCTGTTTGGATAACTGAATGTTTTCTCAAATTGAGCAATGTCTATAGAACAAGTTGGAGCAAGTCTCCCATATCTTATCTCTGTCTCAGGCTTTTCTAGAAGGGTGGGTTGTACTTGCAGTAAGAATAGGCTCAGACATGTTGCAGTCAGAAATGGTCAGAATCTTTCCCCAAATCGAATTCAGGCAAAAGGTGACTGATTTTGCCTCCCTACTGAAAAAAATTCTTTCTCAAAGTATGCTCCTCTGCAATAAGCATCATCTTTAGGGCTGTACTTTGCATAGTTTACTTAGGAGCTCCTGAACAGGTTCATGGATGGTCCACAGAAGGAATGAGTTTGATACAAAATAAAAGGCTCTGTGATGCCTTTCTCCTGCTCCAAGCACAGTTCAGCAACTTCACATTCTGAGAATAAAATGGAAAAAGAGGACTAATGGGGTCTTAAAGAAACTATATAGTGTATCTCACAGGCTCACAGACAGATTCCCTCTCTCTAACTTGCTCCTGATAGATACTACTCTGACTTTCACCTGCCTTCCCAATAATGTCTTACAGCTCCTGGCAATAAGACTTTTTTTTCTTTATATCAAACCTGAATTGACTAAGTTCCCAGGGACATGCAGACCCTCCTCCTTGCAGTAACACATTATGACAACCCACAGTGCTTTCCCCTTTCGAAACTAAGTTAAATCAGTACTTTCAAAGGTCATGTTTTTTAGACTTTCAGAAATCTTTGGGGGACAATCCAAATCTTACTCTTTGTTTGATGGGTCCACCTGGTTATTGTTGCATGAATAAGATTACATTCATGGTCAGGGGAGAACCTTAATTCAGGATGTCTTTTTTGACAGTGATGCTGAAAGAACCCAGTCTTCAAAGCCCCACTGCATATCTAGGGCACAATACTGGCCTGGAACTTGGGCAAGGCATGCCTGTAGAACCCAGTGTGTCATCTACATTCTTTGCACTCCCAGAGCCTCCTCCTGGAAAGAGTTGTAATTTTTTTTCCTAATTCTTTAAAGTTCAGGCAGGGGCTCAGTTCTCCATGGGGAGCCCTGGCAGGAAGAGCTGAATGGGCTTTAGAGGCATCAACATTTGTTTGGAGGCTGTCAAAGTGTGCTTGCTGTCTGAAGGACTGCCTCCTTCTGCATCTGGAGAGCAAACTTATGGCCAGATCTGCTGGGGCAGAGTATCCATATTTGGTGAAGGACATGCTTACACATTTCCTATGCTTTGCTGAGCCAGCCAACAAAGCAGCCACCCTGACCTCCCCATCTTGCTTCCCAGCAACTGACCCCAGCATGGAGGAGATCAGCTTGGCAGGGGCTTTACACACTACTGATGTCAGATTGTGCTGTAGGGAACACTTCTGAACAGGATGCTCATGGACATTGTGGACATCTGGGTTGGAATTTGATGATCTTTAAGGTCCCTTCCAACCCAAACTATTCTATGATTCTGTGATCTCCTGTGGTGGACATGTCTCTGCGGAATAAGGGTCTAGTTGCTGCGTCACACAGCCAGGATCATTCAAGAAAGGGCCAGGAAAGAAAGGATTCACATTGGAAATGGCAAAAGGTATTTTCCAATACTTATATGATCTCTCTGGTGCCCAAGAGTCGTTCCCACCTTTGCCATCTCCCACTCCTATTGCCTTGTTTTGTCAATGGGGCTGCCTGATGCTCTCCTCTGAACATCCCAACTTCTCCCCTCATAGCTTTTTTATTTCCCCTCATGCTACAGTGCATATCTAATTGTTCTCATGATGACAAGAACACTCTTCTATACCACTCTTCTATACATGGTCCTAAAAACACCATGGTAACTTGCAGCTATTCCACTAAACCATTAAAATAAATAATTAAAACAATCAAAAAAATCCTCTCTATATCATCTGCTGGAGAGAAAAAAGCTGCAGCTGAGTTTCTGTTGGGGAATTACTGAAATAAGGAAGCCTGTGAATTGATTTATTTCCTTAAACTCAGTACCATGCTAGTAGTTACCTCAATATAAGAATTTAAGGGATTAAATATGTGTCTCCAAGCACTTTACAGTTCTTCATTTCCTCACCCCAGGGAATCACTTTTCAGTATCAAGCCTAAATAGCTTGTCTTCTCTGGAAAAACACTCGAGTGCATCTTCCTAATTTTAATAAAGTTTGGGTTAGAGAAGGGAAGTGAGCAGCTTGTTAAACAGTGAAAGAAAATACAAAAGTCACCACTTGAGCCTCGGGACTGACATCACAACATAAAACTATTGACACTGCTCCGTTCCCCAGCTGAAATGGAGCAGGTTGGGATTTTTGAGAAGGGATTTTTTCAGTAGATTAATTATTGATTTAGATATAGTCCTGCTGTTTGCTTTCTGATGTGTGTATTGTTATCTTGAGAGCAGAAACAGGCTCTAGATTTTCATCAGAAGAAAAGAGGAGGAATAATCAAGTCAGCAGGGCCTTCTGAGGATGGTTCCAGAGATTAAAAGGAGAGAGGTGTAGAAAGGCTTGAATGTGGAGATGCAGTGTAAAGGGATATGTACAGTGGTTTCTGCTCATGAAAAGGAGAAGCTGACCTTGATTTAGATGACCCATCTTTGCTTGATTTTATTTTCCTGTAGCCTCTAGGAACCACCTGTGGTTCCAAAAATGGTCTTTTCAAGATTCAAGGGACTCCAAAGGGCTGCCAGGCATTGCACTGCTGTGAAGGAGGGGGCTCAGACACAGGGCATGCCTGGTGAGCATGTTGCCATCCCTAGAGGAAACATGCTGTTCCCTGATAAAGGCTGGGCTGGTCACATGAGTGTCACTGGTGTGCAGCATGTTCTGGCAGATGGTGGGTGGGAATGGCAGCAAAAGGGAGGGGAAGCCACTAAGGAGAGGAAGGACAGCAGCTGGTGAGCTGGGCAACACCCTTTGCCATGGCATGGCTGATAACTTCAGTGTTTACTTTTGTGGGAAGCATCAGCCTTGCAAACAGGAGATGAGCTACTATGCAATCTTATGGTACCAGCCCTGAGTTAACCACCCAACCTAAAACCAGTCAGGAAGGAAAAAGGGACCATGTTCCAGCCACAAACAGCCCTGGCTGATGTCAGTGTGTGGTTGTTGCATCTCAAAAGAGCTCAGTGTATTCACTGTGCTACTACTGTTTTACATCTTCAAGTGGCTTAGCCTGATCTACCTCACTGGAGACTCTGACAAAGGGCTGTCAGACCTGACAGCATGGTAGATGCAGATCTCTGTAAAGACTTCTCCTCTCCTTGAAAATCTTACTTCACTGGATAGACACACACAGGTGGAAAGAATGATGGAGGAGGCTACACTGGTTTTTATTGACTTAGCTGCTACGTACAAGACCTTTAAGCATCTCCAGGGCATGAAAACCAATCTTATGTTGCAGATGTTGACCAGCTAACTTCTGTCAAGAGACTGGGGCAGATGTTTGTGCATCCCCTTGATCTGAGAGAACGTGGGCCAAGACCTGTGGCTATTAAATTGTGTTCATATTCACTTAGGCACGTGGCTGCACACAACTTCCCTGTACCAGTTGCATCAATGAAAGATCCCTCTATATTCACAATCATGATGCTGTTGCTACCATGGAATGTCCTAGAAGTGGACACTGCTTGTCACCACGTATGAACTGTTGTGTATTTCTTTATAGAGTGCTGGGAAATACTTGGGAAACAGCAGTAGTTTCCAGCTCAGCAGACCTAAGAGTCCTTCCAGGAGACAGATTCTGGGAAGTCTCCATGTGGTTATTCCATCTTCTATCTGAAGACACTAATATGGACTTTCCAAAAGAGGATTGCAATTAACAGTGGGCAAATTTCTACATGGCACAGAGAACAATTTGAAGACTCATTTGCTTTTTACAGCAATTACACATGCAGTCCTTTGCATTTGCAAGAATGGATAGTGATCTTCACCATCATTTTGTCTCTCTCCTGACAGCATGATGCTCTCCGTGTCTTTTGGCCTTTAATTTGGAAACTTGCAGTTTGCTAGAGGGTACTAAAAAATGTCTGCTCACAGTGCATGGTCAGAGGTTACTCCTAGAAAAAACTCCTTCCCTGGGTTTTATATGTTTGGTAATGAATAGCTGAGATGACTGAAGTCTTGTCTTGAATTGAGTTCCTTGTTCCTGAATTTTCAATACCACCAGTGCCTGGGAAGCTTGGCTGGCTTTCTCCCAAAATCCTTTCTGCTGTTCTTGATTTGGTGGACAGCCTCCTCTTTCCATAGAAGGGTTTGGGTTGGAAGGGACTTTAAAGATCATCTAGTTCCGACCCCCCTGCCGTAGGCAGAGACACCTCCCACTAGACCAGGTTGCTCAATGCCTCATCCAGCCTGATCTTAAACACCTCCAGGGATTAAAGGAGCATCCACAACCTCTCTGGGCAACCTATCCCAGTGTCTCATCACCCTCATGGTAAGCACTCAAGTCCTTCCATTTCCCCTCCCCACAGTTTTCCTCTAGGCAGGTTCCACATACTCCTCTTATTCCCCATCTCCTGCCTCTGCCCCAAACCAACCCTTTTCCTCCAAATCCCCCACACCTGGGCTCTACTGGAGACTCTTCCCCTCCCCACCTGTTCCCAATAATCTCCCTCCACC
>VZTY01015180.1:31949-61575 GCA_013400935.1 Turnix velox
GGTGGGAGGAGAAAGGCTGGGGGGCCTGCCGGCCCCCCAGCTTGTTAGGCAGGGGGAGGAGGGAGGGTGATGGACTTGTGTTTCCATTTCTTGCCTTAATTCTCTGTGGGGTTTGCTCCAGGTCAGAAATTGGCTGTTCTGAAACCTCAGTACTTTGGTCCTTCACTTGAATTTTGATCTCATCAGCTGGGGAATTCCCTGGGGATTTTTTTTTTTCTCCCAGCATGAGTAGATACTCAGTGCCCTCAATGAGCAGTGTGGTGAGTGCTGGTTGTAAACCACAACAGTTAAGTGGCATGTCAGATCATGGGTGGTGAGAAACTGTTGCATGTGTGTGGTCTCCCTGATTCACACTCAAGTGTTTTTCCAGAAAAGAAACCCCAACAAACCAAACACAAGAAAAGCCTTCTTGTAAATCTGGAATTCTGAGTAAATGCTTGACCTGCACCTCGTGTGAAATCACTGGGGTGCTCAGGAGGCAGTTCCTTTCACATCTGTGCAGTGCCTTACATTCTGAATGCAAAATAACCTCAGGCTACCTGTGCATTTTCTTAAACTAAACATCCCACAAGTGTGAGCAAGTGCATTCTGGCAATGGGCTAAACCAACAGCATGGCTCAAGGCAGAGTGAGGGAAAGCCTCTTTAGGGAGAGTGACATCTACAGCCTTGTTTATAAGACATAATCCCCTACTGCCTGAAGACTGGCCTGAATTGAAGGCTCTAGTCCAGAATTGGACTTTGCAGAATTTTAATGGATGTCAACAAGACTTGGATCACAGACTTGCTCCTGAGCTCCAACTAGAAGAGTAGCCACATTTTCTGCTAGGGGTCATGCAAACATATATGAAGAGTCAAGCCCTCTTCCAAAGAGCTGGCAGTGTCTCTGTGTAGACACAGGGGAAAAGGAAGTCATCTTAGCCCCAGTATTTGCAAAGGGAACTGGGAAAGGGTGAGTGACTTGCCTGAGTTCACACAGGGATTTTTTGGCTTGTCAGCAAACTGAACCCAACCCTCTTATGTCCCAGTCTAACACTTTAAGCACAAAAACATGATTTTTCCAGAAGGAGCAGCTGTCAGATTAAAAATCAAAGTTCTGTTTTGTTTTTATTCGCTTTTTCCCCCCTTTTCTTCCCACATTTGATGTACAGGAAAGAACAAATTAGGTCATTTAAAAACAACTGGAATTTTCACCCCAACTTGAGCGTATTTTTCCAGATTCAAAGCCATTTGCTCAATATTTTAGTTTCTTAATCTTATTTTCTACGAACATGAGACTCTCTTCCTCCCAGAACTGCCTGTGCCTACAAGGGCCAAACCACCACTTGAAAGGCTGTTCCTAAAGTATCTGGGGCAAGTCCAGAGCTGGAGAACACTAAAAAACTTGCAGGCATCCTTGGCCTCTTACCCTTTGTTGGCATATCAAGGCAATCTGTAGAAAACATCCTAGAAAAAAAGGTGTAGATTGCAGATGGGTGATAGAGAGACCTTTGAATAACCTCGGGACTTTGGTGGCTTCAAGAAAATGGAAGCTGACTCCAAACTCATTTCTGGTGTGGGGTTTGGTTTGGCAAAAACAAAGTCTGATTGATGAGGTTTGGCCTAACTGAGCCTCTGCTTTTGTAGCCAATTCCTGCTTCAAGAGATCGTCAGTTCTTGGGTGTGCTTCCACGCGTTTGAATTTCCTCACTTCTTGGAGCCTCCAGGAAAAACAGAAATAGCCAGCAGGTCCTTCTGTGAGCAGGCAGAGTCAAAATATTAGCTTAAAAAAGTGGTGCAGTCTTTTCTAGTTGTGTGCAGCCATGATAGGAGATAGGTGAGTGCTGTATAGAGCAGTTGCTCTTACTTAGCACAGTGCTCTTAGCCCAGAAACAGCAGTGAAAGTCACCTTTGTTCTTTCACCAACCTTCATCTCAGATTTTCTAAGACACTCTTTTCTTTTGAAGGTATCTAAGTGTTGGGCAGGATAGTGCTCACAGGGAAAAGAGAGAAAAACTGTTGTGACTTTCTTGGAGAAGTAAGCTCCAAGCCCAGTTATTGTCCATAACTGGGAGGAATGGCTGGCACACCATAAGGCTGTGTAGCCCCCCCAGCAAGAACTGAACAGGCTGGAGAGTTGAACAGAGAAGAACATAATGAAGTTCAGCAAGGAGAAGTGTAGGATACTGCATTTATGGCAGAATAACCCCATGCACTGGTACAAGTTAGGGATTTACCTGCTAGAAGGCAGCTCTGCAAAGAGAAATAAGGAAGTCACAGTGGGCAAGGTGACTATGAACCAGCAACATGCTCTTGTGGGCAAGAAAATCAATGGTATCCTGGGATATATTAAAAGAGTGTGGTCAGTAGATTGAAGGAGGTCATCTTCTCTGTCTGCTTTGCCCTGGTGAGGCCATGTCTGGAGTACTGTGTCCAGTAAGAAAGAAGGGGCACTACTGAAGACAGTCCAGCAGAGAGAGCTACAAAGATAATGAAGGGAATGGAACATGTCTCTTATAAGGAAAGGCTGAAAGACATAAGTGTGTTTAGACTGGAGAAGTAAAGACTAAGAGGGGATCTAATCAATACATATCACTATCTAAAGGGTGGGTGTCAAGAGGATGAGGACAGACTTTTTTCATTGTGTTCAGTGACAGAAGAAGAGGCAATAGGCACAAACCAGAACATGGGAAATTCTATCTAAACTTCACTTTGAGGGTGACAGAGCACTGGAAGAGGTTGCCCAGAGAGGTGGTGGAGTCTCATTCTCTAAAGTTATTCAAAACCCACCTGGGTGCATTCCTGTCCAGCCATAGGTGAATTCATTTTGGTGTGAGGGTTTAGATGAGATGATCTTCAAAGCCCCCTTGCAGCCTGTACCAGATTCAGTGAGATGCTAGATACATGGAGACAGGCCTCTGCAGTTACAGTTTTAGGTTTACTCTCTGTGTTGAGATTGATAACCAAGAAATTTGTTGTGCTGACAAGCTGTTGTCAATGAGGAAAACACATGGCTTTTTCTGTTCCACATGAAGAATATGTTGGTTGGAACCCACATGAGTCATTATGCTGGATAAGATCTTCACCTCTCAGACAATTTGTACTAAAATACTGAAATAACTGGAATTGAAAAAAGAACTCTAGGAAGTTCCAGATCTGATGCAAAGAGTGTTTCTCCAGGAGAAAACATTACTATGGAGGGCCATGAGATGGCTTTTCAGATGTTGCCAGCAGAATAGGGTTTTGCAGAAGCTTTCTGCAGGGTCCTTGCCATCCTGCTGGTGAGGAACAGAAGTATCTTTATGCCTCTAGAGTCTAAGCAGTCTCCAGAAATTCCTGTTTTAGGGTCCATAACGGGTATGGAAGATCTGCATCTCAGCTTTACCCTGCTTTTTTATTATCTTGAGGACTCTCAGCTCTATTTGAATTCTTCACATTTCCTCTGTACTTGAAATGTGAATTTTTTGAGAATCCTACATTGCTACTGAAGTTTTAAGTCTGGGTTTTTTTACCTTTATATTGATAATAGCAAAGAAATGAACTCGTTGAAATGATCTGAGCACTGTTTTACTTTCAAGCAGCATTAAATATTTAACTTTTGTATGAGAATGAACTTCCTGCAGAGCATGTTCCTGGTCCTCCTGAAGGTCTTCCTCTGCTTACTTATTTACTGTTAGTCTAACGTGGTTTCTTTTTCTTGCCTTCACTTATCTAACAGCTAATCCAGATTATCCCATGACAAAACAACTCTCACATACCTCTCCATGAAATTTCTTCCCTTCTTTCCATGTACCCCCATCCTATAACCTGGCACCTCTTGTACTCCCTCCTTTGCTCCAAATGTTTCTTCTGCAACTAAGTAAAAACCAAGTCTTTTCTTATTGTAGTCACCTCCTTAGCATGTTCATTGTTCTCAATAAATATAAATGCTTCTTCTTGTCCCCAGACCAATGGATCCTTCTTGGCCAAGCTTAACACCTACAATGAAGCATTCACAGCACTAACAGTTTGGTAGGAACTTCACACAACCAGAATCTATGAGCATGGATTGGTTTCCTGGGGGAGCACAGCCCACTATGAGGACCATGTGATGTGAATGTACATGTGGCTATACAGTGAGACAGTCCATGCTCCAGTCATAGGTAGGAGCTTCAGGAATTTGGATAATTTAATTTTGGACTCCCTGTGCTGGTTAACTGGATCTCCTGTGACAGTTAGTTCCCTCACAGCATCTCCTCTCTTACCTCCTTAGCCCTTCTCTGTTAATTGATTGTTGCCCAACTCACTCCCTGTCTCCTTCTGAAGAGTCATCTTAGGGGGAACCTTTTTCATGGATACCCTTTATTTTCTTAGAGTTGTTACAAGAGCAGAGCCTGTTTTCATTATTAGTTTTGAGCACTACATGAAAAAATCAGGTTTTGAGTGGGTTTTTTTTGTCATCTGTGCATACATCTTACAGTGAGCATGCAAATGGGGGCTGTAAATCACATAAATCACATCAAGACCAAAAAGGATCAGCAGATTCCCAAATGCCAATGAAAGATGGCCAAATACTGCTTTAAACAAAGACAATACCCTACATGTATTGCAGCACTAAAAGTACCAGCCCAGGTCCAAACATGGACCTCACAGGTGTCTCTTTCTTTTGTCAAACTGTCTTCTTTACCTCTGCCTAAGTTTTAAAGCTTTCAGAAAAGGATTTCGTGAGAGTTTTCCTCTTGACAAGCCCAAGTCAGGGGCCAGAAAGTCAGTGGGAGACAGAAAGACCTATAAAAGGTAACAGCAAAATAAGTAATAACATGCAGAAATTCCTCACACTCACCTCTGTATTGGCAAGGGAAGATGCAGCTGACATGGATTAGTTGAACATGAGAGTAGAGAGAGGCTGGATGCATTTTTAACCCTAAAAACTGTGGAGGTAATTAATGAAAAACAAAACTAATTCAGCTGATCTATCCCTTTGTGTTTTCTCAGCTCTTTTATGAGAGCACCTGATATTTTTGTGGGTTTTTTTCTGCCTACAGGATGAAATTTTTCAATAATAGTTAATATTATAGTATTTTGACTCTGCTTCTTGGTCTCTTGTAATAATCTCACTGGCCTTTACTCTACAACATTGTCACTCACATGTGGGAAACATAAAAAAATAATCTTTATTTCTTCAAGGTGTCTGCCTTTGGGCTTGGTGAAACTGAAGTCTCATGACCAAAAGAGAAGGACAGAGTGGAAAACCTCCCCTTGCTCTTTCTTTTCCCCCTTGTGGCAGAGGGGGGGAAAAATTCTGTTTCCAAGTGTCAGACTTTTTCAGATGTTTCCTTTTCCGGAGTGAGCTGGGGCTTAGGAAAAGCTTAATTCACTTCCCCAGATCAGCTACAATTCTCTACTGCACCTTCGTCCACTTGAGCCAAGTAACCACTGGGATAACTTGACTCTTCCCTCTCCACTCATGTGCATAGCTCAGACCCTGCAGTCTATAGGCAGAATGGGATAATTTAAGTTATTAAATTCATGCACACCAGGATCCAGCAAATTCCTCTGTCTTCTCCAATTCCTGTATGTGTTCCAGAACCAAGTGCTGCTTTAACCCTTCCTTTTCTTCCTCTCAGCCTGGGCTGCACCTGCTACAAGCAGAGTCTGTAAAATCCCTTTCTATATGCAGGCAGCTCTGCTTGAATGGTTATCTTTATTACAGGCAATGGATGAAGAATAAAGTGTTGTTCTCAGGTTTGCTGAATGTAAGAGTCTTTCTGTTACCTTGCCAAGCCTGGGAAAAAAAAAATCCAAACTAAGCTCTGCAAGGGGACAAATTATGTTTTACTGGAATTTTTGGATTCCCTGGGGCAAATGTTCTTTGTCATTTCACCTGGCTTTAAAATGGGAACAACACACTTATCTATGGAGAATGGAGATGTGTGATTCCACAGCAGGAAGGAGGAGTTTGTGCCTGCCAACTCTATAAATATGTAGATTCAAAACCTTTTTCAGATACTCTGAGGAACCTTTTTGATGTTAGATGATTGGATATGTCCTGAACTAGTCAAACATGTCAAGATATTCTAGTTTTGGGAAGTCAGTGCCCTCTTTGGAAGCCACCCATGCTGTAGACTTGTGAAGTTTCTGGAGTAGCCAATGACACAATTATCCTAGTGAGGACACTGAATCTGTAACATTCACAGAGAGCTGATATTACCCAGTCTTTCACATTGATAAACCTCCCAGAGATGCATCTGCTACATGCAGAAGGAAAGCAGACAGCTTTTACCATATAAAACTCCAGACTTTTCATTTTGTATGCTTCAGAAAAATTATAAGGTGGCCACATCCCCATGCTGTACCATACATAACATGTATGATGTGCTGAAAAAAAATTATCTAGAATTAGTGTTCCCTTGAATCCTACAGCCACATTAAAGCAAACCTATTGAGAGAGATAGGCTGTCAAAATTCCCCAGGGTATCAATTTCTTGGTCTGTCTTGGTGTGGAGGAACCTAGAGCATCAAAGTGTCCATCTTAATAAATTGCAGGAGGGTTTAGAGCATAAGCTGAATTCTGAAAAGCAATGACATGATTAGCAAGCTTCCAAGGATTATCTCATAATAATTCCCACACACATGCAGGCTGCTCTCTGATTACATGACTAAATAGCATAAATTAAAACCATCTTTTTCCAATGCTTCCCTTCATATTGGTTCTTTCATCCTGTGAAGGGCTATCACTCTCCAGTCTGGCCAAACTGCTGCTCAGGAGAACTGCTCTCAGCCTTGTTTTCTCTTTCTGTGTGTTGATAAATGGATTAGTGTCACTGTGGTTAGTTTTGTTCCTTTCTCTTGTCCTATTAAAACTGAGGTAAGTTTGAGCAGGTTCTGGAAAGTGCAACCAAATGAAAGCTACTTAATCACTGACCAACTCTTTGTGGTGCAGCATCACTGGAAGTTAGGATTGATACCATGCTTGTTCTTGCTTCTTCCCTCATTCCAGTCTGGACTTTGGTGTCTAGAATCAAGAATACTTCTTCAACCAGTCCCATGAGCCACTAGAGGGGAGGATTTCTGGAGAAAGTGGCAGTCTTGCCAACAGACCCATGAATGAGGTGAAGGAAAACAGCCAGAAAACAGGAGCTATCTGTAATATGCACATTTTGTGGAGAAACAGACCAACCTGACATTATAAGCTGTCTCCTTTTTGTTTGTGTAGGTAGTAGGATGAGCCCCAAAGCTACAATAACACTGTAATTAATGAAATAACAAGGGGGGATTTGTAGGGAGAGATGATATCCCTGCTTAAAGCAACTGATAAGAAGCAAAGAAAAGGCATTTCTTGGGCTTGAAGCTGAAGACACAACATACCAAAGGGAGGAACCTGCTTTGCATCTTGAACTGAATTGTGCTAATATTTGGCTAGAAAAAGGTACCTGGTACCTATGGAAATAAACAGTGTGCTGACAAAAGGAGTAAGTTTAATAATTTCTATGTCACAGAAATGGATGGAAAATGCCTCAGCTGTAGTGTAGGGAAAAACTGTGACATAAAACTGGCACCTCTATGGGGCTGTGATTTTGGGGATGAAGTAGAGCTAGGAATTTGACAACCAAAGCTCATCTTTTGAAGATGCTTTGTGGAATGCCTTTGAAGATCAAGACTAAGAAGTCAAACAGAGTGGTTATATTGTGAGAAACCTTCTCCCACCGGGTGTTTCTGCCTTTCACAGAGTGTCTGCGTGAAAAAGTTGTGGTGCAGAGTGGTTGATGGGTTTCACCCACGTACTTTCCATGAGGGTGTTTGGTGCTTTGGATAGAATAGATCACGTTCTAGGATGAGTACATGTAGGATGTGAAGCTTTGATGGTTTCTTTAGGATGGGAACAGGGCTCTTATTCTATGGGGTATGTACATGTGTCAGCAAGATTTAAATCTGTTGCTTTGGAATGGCCCTGTTCCACTTGGGATATGTCTGCCATGAGAAATTTTTCTTCCAGTAAAGAATTGGTGAGGCAAGGGCAATTTGGAAAGTTCAAAGGGAAACTCTGAGGACAGTTTCTCTCAAATGATCATCTGCTAGCAAAAGCTGCAGTTTCAGGATGTCCTGGACAGATTCCAACCTAGTGTGAAATGTGATAGCTAAGTGTGCTGTTAATAGGCTTTTTTCTTTTTAAATGGTAGTGAGTTTTACATATGTTGTTCATAAGGCTCATTTACATCTGTGATCTTTGTCCCTGGAGGAGTAGTCTTGTTTGCTGAATGTTTTTGGGCTGGTACTGGGGTTATCAAGACTATCCTCTTTACTGCCAATCTGATAGTGTCTGAAGGTTTGGCTGTGTATTACACATTTCAGGGAATGCTTTGGATGGCTGCTGTGTTTCTGGAGGCAGGTGTGCTGGTCCTTGGTCTTTTCCATCTGTAAGTTTATTTGTAGCTTGCCATTTCCAAAGTGATCTTGGTGACTATTATCCAGACCCAACTAGATGAGTTTTGACCTTCTAACAGGTGTTGGAAACACCAGAAATGAAGCCCAGACAGAAGGGTATTACTGAACATTTATAAATCCCAATTGTCCTGAGAGGAAGGGACAAGGCTCACAATATCAGCTTTGTCTCACATGTAAATGCTTCACTTAGGAAGGTTTCAGGCAGGAGTTTCTCTGTCCACAAGGCTGCACTTACTCAGTGAAGAAGAAACCTTCAAATGAATGCATTAAACAGTCATGTACAAACCCTTAGAAGTAAATCAGTCCTGGTGAGAAAGCCACTCTGTGCTGAATGCATCTTCCATGCACAAAGCTGCCATGCAGAATCAGTTATTTCCCTCCCCTTAATAAGCAACAGTCCTGGGGCACATCATAAATATCACTCAGGTAAAGGCTGTGCAGAAAATGCAGCTGTGGGCAGCTTCAGAGAGGCTGGAACAGTTGCACCACTGGTCAGAAAGGGTGAAGAAGAGGGAAAAGGTGAAAAATTTTTTTCTTCATTTTAGTTTATGTCCAATATTGTGAATTTGTTTGTCAAAATGATCTGACTGCACTTGGGTCATAGCTTCCAATGTTGCATTTTCATGCAATATGACCAATCAGTACTGAATAGAATCACTGGATCATAGAATTGCTTAGGTTGGAAGGAACATTTCAGTTCATCTAGCCCAACCATCACCCTAACTCTGACAAAAACATCACCAAATCATTATGTCTGTTCTTTTGGATACCTCCAGGGATGGTGCTTCAACCATTGCACTGGGCAGCTTGTTCCAATGCTTAATAACCTTTTCAGTGTAAAAATTTTTCTTAATATCCAGCCTAATCCTCTCCTGGTGCAACCTGCTCAGCATCTTTACCTGCAGGGAAAGCAAGCAATTTCATGGATGTGAGAACTGCATGGAACCAATAGACAAGGCAGAAGCTGCAAACCACTGTTCTGATGCATTTCTTTTCTCCTTTGTAGGTACTGAAATGATTCATTGTGCAAGTCTTGCTTGTTTTGGTGTTCCCAAAGAAAATGTTTGGAAATCCAACAGGTCATGACTGAACCATGTGTCTGGATTGAAAACTTTCTTAAATCAGTTCCAGAAGTTTTCCCTCAAAATATGATTGATGTGAAACAAAAGTATCATAACTGAAAACTGAAAGAAGCAGATTTAACAATCTCATGTCAAATTTCATATATCTTCTCCTCATGCACTCATGGAGAACTCTCATCTGTACTGTGGTGACTAGTGCATCTCAGCAGCAACAAAGATGGCTCATTTTAATCTCTTTCTCATCTTGCTCTTCTACAAGTGGTTCTAGAGCTTTCACACTGGAATCCAGAGGAAATTTACACCAAATAAAATTAGTCACAAGTGATTTTTTTTCTTTTTCTTCCCAGCTGAAAGTGAAGTTGAATTGCTCTCATTTTTATTGGTGGCTTTCATGCTGGGAGCAAAAGATACTTCCCTAAAGAGCACTAAAGTTGAAATAGCCATTTGGGTGAGCTTGGTTGGATCTGAGTGCTATAAATATTTTACTGTCAATGAGATTAAAAAGGACACTTTAGATGAACATTCTGCACTGAAAAATCCTTTCCTGTTTTAGTAACAACTCTGAAAGAGCAATAAGAAAGCAATTTCAAGAATCTATTGCATTTATATTAGCTTTTCACTGAATGGGTTTTCTCATGCATATCTTATCTGCTCTAGAGGTTTAAACTAGGAGATTTTTATACAGTGCATTTCATTCTGAATTTGCAGGTCAGGTTTATTTTATTGCTAATTAGATTATAAATACAGATGCTTTACTTCTGTCTCAAAATAATGCATTCCATATAGAATAAAGCTCTGACAGTCTGGAACATACAAAAAACAAGCTGCATCACCCTAAAATCCTGACTTTGATTGAAATTAGCACAGCATTATTATTATCTTTAATAATAAAGCTGTATTTTAGTATGTAGTCTGCATTTTGAATAATTAAGTTGCTCTGTGGCCACACACAAGTTTCTCTTTCACTATGAGAACTAAAATCTTTGAGAAAAAGTGTTATATGTATCTCATTAGAATTGCATACAGATAATATTCTTTAAAGTGCTATTATTCTCTTGCTGGTACATGGGCATAAACCAAGACACCAGGTCCTAAAAGCTTGCTAAAGGCATCAGCCAGTGACTTAACTCATTTTCCCAATATTCCAAATTTTCTCTTCATACTCCAAGAGACTTTTCTGAAATCTGCTTTTCATTCCTTCTTAGGGAGAGAAATCCAAGCCCAGTGCTAAAGAATGCTTGATTTTTCTCAAGCTCCCTGAAGAAAAGGGGTTTCATTAAAAATGTGTGTGATTTATGCTCCCAGTTTTTATTTTTGTTAATTATTTTCCCTGAACTGGAGACCGAGGGACAAACAAGATCCTTCTTGGAGAAGGAGCATCATTGATCCTACGATGGCTTCTGTATCCCTGAAGCATCAAACAAAGGTTACTTTTTTGTCCCAGATTTCAGAGAGACCAGATAAATGGAGAACCTAAGGGGAGTGGAAGAAAAAAAAAAAAGCCACTGCCTTGTGTTTTTGAAAAGCCAGAGAGAACAATACTGAGAAATTTAAAGAATTTTAGTCAGATGGGTCATTTTTAGTTGTTGCTGAGGATAGCACATGCATAGATAACTTTGTGTCCATCTCATTTCATAGTAATCCCATTTCTTCACCCTCTATTTGATGCTCCTCTGAAATGGATGGAAAAGATTGTAGGGGAGATATTTGTGTTACAAAAATTACTGATATGATTAGTATTGTTTTAGTCACACTCTGACAGACCCAGCAGTGAGACCAATCACAGGAAATCATTGTCTTTGAAAAATGGCTCCTCCAGGTTAGATTAGGGGTGTATGACAAGGCAGGGTTATGGAGGCTTTCCAGGTTTCTGTTACTTAAGAAGAGTGAAGGCTTCGAGGAGTTTGGTGACATGTAATAATGTTATTTGGCCAAGCATGGAAAAAAAGTCACAAATGCTACATTTCAAGCAGATCTATGAAATGCTGCCTTCTCAACCTACATTTCCCCTCAATGTATATGATGTTGGGATGGTTCACAAAAATGCCACATATAACTCCATCCTGCTGTAACTACTTGGATGAAGCCCAGCCCCAGTATTAACTGCTCAGCACCAGAGACTACTCTCAGCTCCAGGTGCATGAGATCATCCTGCCCTTTTACTTTCAAACTGCTCTCTCTCCTTGTTCTTTCCTGGCACTTGTTTGTTTCTAAACCATCGACCAGGAGATTAGAAATAAATGCTATGCAAAAGGTGACCTTTGAAAATGAAGAACCTTTACAAAATGAATGCCTCCAGTTCTCTTCTGCCAAGCTCTCTGCTCTCCACCGTGTTTACAGGCTGTATTGTCACTCTCCAGCATAGAAGTTGACAGCATGGCAGGGAGTATTTCTTGGGGTCATGCACTTTGCAACAGCAAATCCTTCATGCCTGAAACAGCACCAAAAATAAATCCTCAACTCACCTTCTGTACTTTTATTCCTGCAACCTTATGACTAGGCAGGAGAAGCAGTAGCTTGGGAGAGAGTAGCCTGGCCAGAGCTGTAGCAAGATGTAGCAGTGGGTGTGCTCCCACCTCTGAACTCTCTCTAAGTTAGCAGGAGATGAGTTTTTAAGGTCAGTGCCTCTGAAACTGTGCAGAGAACACTATCAGCTTTTTCTTGAATGATCTCTGGGTAATAAGAGATCAGGCAGCTAATCTGGGTGAGCATGAGGCTCATGAATTGCTCAGCTCTTTTCACTAAAGAAAATGTCTAAATTCTACTTGTGATATTTTGTAAGCTGTGGTGATTCACTTCTTCAGCTCAGCTGATGGCATTGACCATCTCATTTCCAGAAATAATTGCAGAAAAATACCAAGATAAGTTTGTCTAATCTTTTTTTGCAATGAAATTCTCTGTTCCTTGATATCTTTCTCTCTCCTCCTCCTCCCTGAGACAGCCAGAAAGCACTTTGTTGTGGCCATATTGCTTTTAGGGGCACCGTTGCTCCTCGATCTCTGTTGAGCATGATGAGAATCAGATAACCCATAATGCTTGTTTAATCTTTTTTTCCCACTATCCATAGAGATGCAAAAAAGAGGGAGAGGATGATTTTTTTTTTTTTTCAATGCTCAAGATTTATTCAGTCTAAAAAAATCAGGACAGGATGAAGATGTGCCTTCAAGCTGATTATAGAATCATATAATAGTTCAGGTTGGAAGGGACCTTAAAGATCATTGAGTTCCCCCCCCCCTGCCATAGGCAAGGACACCTCCCACTACATCAGGTTGCTCAGTGCCTTGTCCAGCCTGGCCTTTAACACCTTCAGAGAGGCGGCATCCACAACCTCTCTGGGCAACCTCTTCCAATGTTTCACTACTCTCACTGTAAAGAATTTCTTTCTTATATCTAGCCTGAATCTACCCCCTTCCAATTTACATCCATTATTTCTAGTCCTCCCATATCATATCTTATTAAAAATTCCTTCCCCTGCCTTTCTATAAGCCCCCTCCATGTATTGATAAGCTACTATGAACAAAGCTATTATAAACAAAGTTCTTCTGCACTGATGTTTTGAAAGAGCACAACACTGAAATAACTGTATCCCTCCTCAGCTAGCTTTTATGTTGAGGGAACTGAGCAGCAAACATTTGGGAATATTCTGAGGTTTTTCAAGCAGAAACAGGAACAGCTGACCCTCAGAAAACATGACTAGTTTGCTTGGGCTTTTGAAGTGTGTTTACAAACCAAGAGGACAGGTGCATTGGGTGAAATCTTTAGCGGATGTAACTCATGCTAGAACTGTTGGTTTAAATGGTGCTGATCCCTGGACTAAATTGGAATTGGTACTGTAGGATGTAAAAACCCCATTCAGAGCCTTCAACATCCTCTTCTAACTTAGCCCACATCGTAATGACATGAAGTTACCACTTGATGGCTCTTTATTAGTTTAGATGCATGAAATGAGTTAATGGATGCTGACCAGTGCTTCACAGTACACGCAGAGCTCATTTGCAGACTCACCAGAAGTGAAAGGACTGTGAAGCTGCAAGAACAGAGCCACTCAAAAGACACATTTCTCCTCTTCTTCACTGGACCAGCACACCATGATGCAATATACCACTGCTTTTACTGCCTGCTCTGTGGATTTCCCTTTCTGGAGCTGCCTGCCCCAAATCTTTCAGTATTAAAAACAGATGCAAACCAAACCAGCAACAATAACAAAAGTTTGATAGCTTCTTTGACTTTTGTGCACCAAATTCCACAAGTGGGGAGGAGTAAGGGGGGGGGAGGGGGGAGGAAGAAAAGAACACTGGAAATAAATACTGCCATGAAGAAATTACAGCATCAAAATGCAGTTCCCTTGTTCATGTTTTTCTTAGAAAGCATTTCAGTTACATCTGGCTGTGGGCCCGCAGCCAACGTTTGCTTCAGGAGAACTGAGAGGTTGAAATGAAAGCAAATAAATAAATAAATAAAGGAAGAATGTACCAAGTGGCTCCTGCACCCATCTCTAGAGCAGAGACTAGCCAGGCTCTCAAAGCTCATATTGTTCTCAGGCAGCTTTGCACCCCTCCCCCCCATGCAAACATTAATCTTGCTTAGGCTGAAAGGCTTTCAAACAGGGCCACGTTACAGGGGCATTCAAGAGAGATGGAGGCAAAAGGAGAGAGGATCAGTCAGATGATGCAGAACAACAAAGGTTTTGTTCTCAGCAATAGGTCATTGGAGCAGAGGAGTTGGGGAGGTGCATACTTGTTGTGATGATTATTTAATTTTGTCACTAACCAACTCTAAACAAGGGAGTGCTATTCCCTTACAGACTGAGAAACTGCAGAGTCCCTTAAATTAAGTGTTTTGCCATTGGCAGAGTCTCCAAATATTATTTTCTCTTTAAATGAAGCAGATTAAAAAAAAAATAAAAGGTGCAAAGGAAAAAGAGAGATTAATTTATTTCTAGCAGCTACTGCAATGTGCCAAGTTGCCAAAGAAACACGAAGCTCATGCAGAGCCAGCCACTGCTTCTGCATCCTAGATGTGCACCCTAGCCATAGTTGTCAACAATGACTAGGGATTTAAATTGTCTCTGGTTGATGGATTCTAACATGAAACTCCTTAAAATTTCCTGCTACACATGCTAAGCTCAGATGTGGAGTTTTGCTTTGTGATGGGAGATGGAAAACCCAAAGCACAAACCATTGGAGCCACCTTGGCTTGAAGTTTTGTCCTGAAGCTCTGTGAACAAGAGAGTACACTGAAAATTGTCTCCTCATTCCCATTTCAATCAGTCTTAATGGGAACACTCTCTCTGTTGTGAATGTAGGATCATGATCAATGCAAAAGTTGACATACAACTTAGCAGGGAAAGAGACCATAGCTGACTCCTGGCAATAATTCTGAGAAAATCCATGCTGCTTCTTAGTATAATAATGATCCCATAGTGAAGAACTCCTACTGAAGAGTTTCTCACCTCCTTTCTTGATTATTCCAAAAGCTGACAGAAACAGAAAATGGCAGAGAACAGAGCTAAAGCAGGCTAGGTAGATACATCATATGCCACTGCTGCTGCCTGGTGCACAAATCAGTCTAATGTCAAGACAAGAACCCTTTCATTCTTTCCTACAAGAAGTCAGGATAAGAGGCTGATTTTCATCTTGAGATGAGAAAGAACAGATCTGATATGACATTGCTAAGTTATCTGTCCTTAATCTTTGGCCCAATTGTTTGGACAGCAAATCTGGCTTCTTGTGAGTGCAGCCTTTAGCCAAATGCAATCTTAAATTAGTCTGTTTGCTTAGAGGGCTTGGGGAAACAGAAGAAAATCAGAGCAATATAGGATTATGTCACGTATTTTAAACAATTTATAAGCAGAGAAGATTATGTGGCTAGAAGTATATTTTAATGTATCTCTGGGAGTTTAATGTCTAAGAGTCAGGGCAAATTGAAAGTTTAAGCATTGTCTCTTTTGCTTCCGTGGATGAAAACCAACTTTATTTAACATCTTCCTCTTAACACTCACAATGCAATATGTCAGCATTGGCTAATTAAGGGATTTGTGAGTGTGTGCTTCACCAGTTTTATATTTGTGGGTCAGCTGAGTGAGAGGAGATGTAGCAGCACCTCAATTCTCACTGCCAAACCCATGAAAAACCTCCATCAACCCTTGTTAGATCTGTCATCGATAAAGATAGTTTAAGAAGCCACCCTGAACACTGGCAGATAAGCACAGAATCAACTGATGATAAGGAGGAAGGGTGGGATCCCAAACTGTCACTAGTTATCAGAGCTGCAGGACCAAGTAAAGCACCAGCTCCCCAGCTGCCAACTATCAACGACATCAGGATGGCTTTGTGCCATTGAGCATGTGCCTGATGACAGCAAACCTTTCCTACACTTGTTGGAGAAGAAAGAGGAAGACTACAGCCACCCTGGCACAGGCAGAGGGTGAGCTCCCAAAGTAGCCCAGCTCTGACCTTCCCTCTTCCAAGGAAACCATTTTATTTGTTTTCTGAAGGAAAAAAAAAAAGAAAAGAAATATGGAGCTTTTCTATGGGAAAAAAGTAAGTCTTGGAGTTGGGATTTCTGATAGATTTCCAACAAGATAAAAACATGACAAATTTTCACCATCTCTAGATGCAGCCTATGGTGAATATTCCTCGGGGTGACACAGGAGGGAGGGAGGGAGAAGGGGGAGAGAGACAACCCATTATTTCCATATGAAAATAATTTTAAGGGGGATATTTATCCCACTGGGTAGAACAACTCTTAACTAAAGCAATGTGCCTGGCCAGTGAGGTACTATGAAGAGGGAAAAAAGATCCTTCCACTCCGGGAGGCAAAACACAGCCTGAAATGGTTGAAAAGTCCTTCTATGAGCAACCCACTAACTGTGATGTATGTATTTTCCCTGGGGAGAATGCACTGCATGTTTTGATTTGGGCAGATTCCTAATTTCTTCCCTTAAGGCAAAGAGGCAGCCAGGAGGTATGGGGGAAAGAAACTGAATGGCTTGGAAACTGCCTTTAGCCTAAGAAATGAAAAATCTTTGCTTTATAACACTGCAATTTAGCCTTGCTGAAAATCAATCATTTTTTGTGAGAGTTTTGTTAAAGTCTGCATTGAAAAAAATCCATGAGGAAACGTGAGAAAAATAAGAGATGTGGGCTGAGACCATTAGTATCTTGACTGCTACAGAAACAATCCTCCATGGACTGTCAGGAAAGAGACAGGCAATGTCCTTCACCAGGTTTCTTTTCCAAATTTTTTTGCTTGCTTCTCCAGTCAGGCTTACAGTGAAAGCAGGATCAAGGTGGCAGGTGAGTTGTCTCTGCTCCCTTTCACTTTAGCTTTGCCTGTCCCTTTTTTTTTGAGGTGCTATGGCACTGTATGCTCTGTGGCCAGAGCCCAGAATTCCCAACTAAAGCTCTGAGAAAAAGTCAAAGTGTAGGACTGCTTGATGTTACCACAGTGAAAACTGTGTAAAAGCAGAGCAAAAAGTCATTTGCTATGACTTAGGCTTTCCAGAGTATTTTCAAGAAACAAAGTGGTCCCTTTCTACTTAATGTAACCTGTAGATTTCCCAAAGAACATCTCAGTATGCAGTGTTTTTCTTTAGATGCTCCAGTCGCTTGGTAGAGTTTATCCTGTCTTTTGCTACTCACTGGTAAACCCACCTGGGACATCCCAGACTCCATCCTCACCTGGGTGAAAGGGACTGTGGTCAGAGGTTCTGGAGGAACTGGTGAGAAGAGAAGGTGAAGGTGTTTTGGAGCTCTTCTCCAGGGAGGGCAGGGTCATGTCAGAGAGCTCAGAGCAGAGTCAGCTCCATTGAAACACAAAGTTTCCTGGGCACCTAAATCCCTTAATCCTACAGAAAAAAACAATGCTTATTTTATTTTTTTTTTATAGGCCCATTTTATCTTAACTTCCCTCTCCTCATTTCATACAAAATTGCAATGACTGACTGCAACAAAGAAAGAATAAGTATTTTTTTCATGCACAGACTTTGAGCTCCTGATGAAACACTCTTGCAGCAGACAGGAAAGCCCATGGAGCAGTTAGAACTGGTAATGTTCCTTTGAATGGAGGCTGTGAGGTTTGCAAGTGAGCACAAGTATTTCCCCAGGTCATGCAAGGAAAATTCCTTCCACGGAAGATTCATGCCTTGGATCAGCCAAAAGCCAACCAGAGCCCATATACCTGCCTTGTCAGGAGGTTATATTGCCTCTGGTCTAAAGCCAATCCACAGCTCCTACTCAAAGCTCAGCCAAAACTCTCTTGTGTCTGTCTGCAAAGTGCCATGGAGCTGTACCCACGATAACAGGCTTTGGGAAAATAAAACCTGAGCACTGATCTGCAGTGCTTTGAAGAAGTGGATTTGGATGCCAGGATCACTCTTGCTTAGATTTCAACCTAATCTGATTTGTTTATTGTTTAACCTGCCATGTGCAAGCAAACCAGCTGGAGGCACAGCCGGCTAATTGAAGGACTGTGCCAGCATAGGCTGTCTTTGATTGCTTCAGACAAGATGTCTGTAAGATGGACAAGATTTAAGGCACTCACTTATTTTCTATGATGCTCTTTTAGATCCTGATGAGCTCTGAGGGGCTGAGATGTTCTCTTGGAGAGGCAGCAGGGATCTGGCTGCATTAAGGGCAAGGGCTGCATCTGGAAGCTATTTTATCTTGGGCTTTCCCTATCTTTCTCCCCATTCTCTCTCTTATACATCTGAAAGGTGGAATGTGTTTAAAGCACAATCCCAGTAGACCCTCTAACTTGTCTTTTCCCCAGTTTGAATCTTTCAGGGGGCATCTGTGCTAACATGTTTCCCATTTTTGCTCTAGACTAGGTTTTCTCAAAGGCTGTGTGAACTAGAGAAGATTTTTCATTATACTGAACATGTCCACAAGCTGAAATTCTCCTGTATTGAAAAGACTCAGAAGAGAAGGCTCAGAGGGGACCTCATAGTAACTTATCAGTACCTGGGGGGGTCCTACAGAAAGGCAGGGGAAGGAATTTTTAACATAATATCGGATGGGAGGACTAGAAACAATGGATATAAATTAGAGGGGGATAGATTTAGACTCGACATAAGAAAGAAATTCTTTACAGTGAGGGTGGTGAAATACTGGAACAGGTTGCCCAGAGAGGTTGTGGATGCCCCCTCTCTGGAGGTGTTCAAGACTAGGCTGGACAGGGCACTGGGCAGCCTGGTCTAGTGGGAGGTGTCCCTGCCTATGGCAGGGGGGTTGGAGCTTGATGATCTTTAAGGTCCCTTCAAACCCAAACTATTCTATGATTCTATGATTCTATGAGCAGGAGCAAAATGTATTGAGGATTATCCTAGTTTCTGCCTTCCATACTTAGTTTAGATGTGGAATGGCAAAGTGAAATCACTCTCCATACTACACTGTGCAGCGACTGGTCCTTTCAGTTCCTCCTTATACCCATTTTTTGATATAAAGAGGCAAGAGCACCACAAAACCTAACAAAATAAGCACTTAAGTAAGCTAGAGGGGCAACTTCCTTATCAATCAGTGTTTGAAATCTAACCCTTGGAGGGGGAGGGGTTAAATATAATTAAATATATAACACTTCATTAAGTATACATTGCTTTAAGGGCTATTGCTGGTCCCAGGTGTTTAAAGTTCACTGGTTCATGTTACATCCAGTCTACTGAGAAGATGAAGGTCTGGGCCAGAAGACAAGTAACTGACCACATTAAAAATAACAAAACAGTATGGAATCAAGAGAAGAAAAATATGATCTCAATAATTTAAACTCATTTTATTGGCCTGGAAAGGGTGGAGGAAGCAGGAGGACGGTGAGGGCAGGAAGCGATCTCTTCACTCCACAAGGTTCTGGGAATCTGGCTGCCTTTGGGGAACTGGGAGAAATGGGAAAATAAAATAAAAACATGCTCAAAATGCCAAAAATGATAGGAAATAGTTATCAGCTTGAAAAGTTCCTCCAAGGGTTATTAATAGCTAACAGCAAGGAAATCATGACTCACTGGGCAGATAAGTGTATCCCAGCCCCAAAAATGTGAATTTATTCAAAGTTGCTTAACCTTGACCATATTATCATAAGACAGACAGGGAAGGGCTGTCACCAAAGTATCACCATATGTATGTAAAAACCATCTCTGTCTTGCAATGCACTTAATTATGTGCATAAGCCTTGTTACTTTTCATGAGCTATAAGCACATAGAAGTGCAATCTGGACAACATTCAGCATTGGATTTTGAGTGCATTGCAGAAGGAATTGGGATACTAAACTTTTTCAGAAATTTTCAGAGTATTTTGCATGTAAGTGGTGGTGTTTCTGTCATGGACCATGAAATATCAAACGATACTACAATTTCACTTGACTACTTCAATGACAGGCATTGTGGTTTTCTGGCACTTGGAGGGAACTGAGGCACTAAGACATTAAAGTCTGGTTGCAGAGATGGGGGGACCAACAGTTAATTTCCACCATCAACAAAGGCAGATTTGTTCAGGAGCATACATGTGGGTTTAACTACTGATCTGTAGACACACAAGCAGAAGATACTTAACCTAAGAGACATTCCTAAAAAAACATCCAGGAAATCCAGAGGCTGGGAAAAAGCTGAACTAGAGGAATGATCAAATGAAAAACTGCATTAGAGTGGGATGTGAGAACAGACAGGCAGTTCTAGAGAGCTGTTGCTGCTGTGTGTTAGCATTTTAAAGAAAATATCTCAGTGTGGATAGCTAAGGTAGGTAGATGCTGGGGTTCATTCAACACTGAAATTGCCTTTGGAAGATCAAATAAGGAAATGGGTGGGGTGAGCCAAGATCACCTGAGTTTTTCCCAGATATGTAACCCTTAACATTAGCTTTCCTCACAGCTGGAGAGGTTACTTCCTTTCAAGTCCAGTAGCTTTTCTGTCTCATGTCTGGCTCTAGCAGAGGTGATAACATGCCATCCCTAAAATCATGGCTGTATGAAAAGCCCTCTGCATATTGAGTTCCCTAAGATACTCTCCTGACATAGCACTTATTGCACTTTGATAATCACTTGATTATTGTGCCAGGGGAATAAGAGTCTTCAGGATATCACAGCCCATCCCCTGTATCACCTCCTGTAACAGGTCTTTTTTTACCTAGCTATGTGACATCTCTAACAAAAGGGATGCTTCAACCCCCAAGATAGTCTGCCTGTAAGGTGCAATATTTTAAATTAACCTAATGTCTAACTTCCACCTACTCTATGTCAGTGTGTTTTAGTCTCCTCCTGTCATCAGCAGCCATAAAGGAGGCACATTGCTGCCTTCTTCTGACACTGTCTGCAGTTGGTCCTCTCTCTCCTCACAAGAAGCATAAGAACACAGTGGTTTTTTTCAGTATCCTGATTGGGTGGGTTAGGAAAGAGAAGAAAGGGAAGCTTATAAATCTTTTCCGTCTCACAGTCCTCTGCTTTTCTATTTTTGCACTGGAATGGGACAGGATATTCTGTGTCCTTCAGCACAACAATACATCAGGCAATTGGTAACAATACACTGGGCTGTTGGTGGTGGGGGGATGCTCTTTTGTGGCATGTGTGTTGAGGGATGATTTTCATCAAAAAGTTTCATGGCTTCAGTGAAATATTTAGCAAAGTGGCTTCTGCAAGTGTGACTGATTGTCTAGATTCATGTCATTTTCTGTTTTCATTGCTTTGTGTAAATCACTGGGTATTGTGTATACTCTGCATTTCATCATTGAAAATCCATAATTGAAGAATTTCTATGCACATGTAAATTCATGGTTCAGTGAATTTCTTGTTTGCTACAAATAAAAGCTTGTTTACTCCTATGTCAATAAATAAAATCATTAAAGGTCTTAGGAATAACCAAGGTTTTTTTCCTTCACTTTGTTCATGAATGTACAAATACATTTCTCTATGATATGAACTCAGCTTAAGCAAAGGAAAATCTTCTTCCATTCTTTCATTTGCCATGTATTTCATGAAATGTATTACACAGACATTTAGAATATATCAGACAATATGGAACATATTACAGCCCAGAGCAGCTGTCATGATATTTCAAATATATTACATGGAATGACATAAAATATTTTCAACATATTCTTACAATTTTAACATATATCGTGGCCCATATTTTAAGCAAGAGAACAATGGCCCAGTTCTTTTTTTTCTTCTTCTTCTCTTAAAAATTGCATTTTCTATATTCTCAGATATATTTTTACCATGTGTGCAATAAATTATATGAAACACATATCACACATATGGAAAAGGTATGACTTTTTTTGAAGGGGGGGAAGGTTTTGGATTGCTTATCTAGGAACTGAAATCCTTCACACACTGTTTAAGCAATGGTCATAGAATCATAGGGTTGGAAGGGACTTTCAAAGACCATCTAGTCCAACCTCCTGCAGTGAGCAGGGACATCCTGCACTAGATCAGGTTGCTCAGAACCTCAGCAAGCCTGGCCTTGAGTATCTCCAGGGATGGGACCTCCACCACCTCTNTTATCTCTGGTCTGTTCTTCAAGTTTAAAACAAGTGATTTCCAGCAACTGAGATGTTTTCTGGTGAAGTTAAGATGGTAACACAAAGACAGTCATAAAAAATCTGTAGCCTAGAGCAAACATCAGGTTATCCTGGGGCTATCCATTCTTTGTAGATGATGGGAAAGTCATGAACATGTGGGCAGGTCCTGGAAAGGAGGGAAATCACTCAAAGCAGCTGCTCTGATCTGGGTGATTGCAACCAGTAGTGGCAGGGTTACTTATGACACCAAAACATCCCAGCTTCTGACACAGTTTGTGCTGTGTCCTTGCCTTTTTCCCTGAAGGTGATGGGAAACTCAGAGTAATTTAGTTATATGGTGAAGCCTTGGAGAAGCCAATGCCCATGTAGAGATGGTAATCAGAGTTTTAGACTGGCACTGGGAACTGTAGTGTGCAGAAGCTTCACAAAATATATTTNTATCCATTCTTTGTAGATGATGGGAAAGTCATGAACACATGACCAGGTCCTGGAAAGGAGAGAAATCACTCAAAGCAGCTGCTCTGAGCTGGGTGATTGCAACCAGCAGTGGCAGTTATCTACACCACCAACACATCCCACCTTCTGACACAGTTTGTGCAGTGTCCTTGCCTTTTTCCCTGAAGGTGATGGGAAACTCAGAGTAATTTAGTTATATGGTGAAGCCTTGGAGAAGTCAGTGCCCATGTAGAGATGGTAATCAGAGTTTTTGCCTGGCTCTGGGAACTGTAGTGTGCAGAAGCTTCACAAAATATATTTCAGTGAATCAGAAATGAAGTTGTTTTTGTCCTAATGGATTTCAGATGCCTGCTGGTTGCGTTTTCAAGAAATACATTAAAATTTGGACCAGCCTGAAGGCTGTTTGGTCAAAGCAGCTGTTAAGGTCTGCTCTCTGTCTTGTGTTATCTTTTGCTGCTGCTGTTGAATGAGTCCATTCTCCTGCCTGCTGGGTTTGGTGTGCAGTGTTTCCCAGCCTCCACTCTGCAGCTGCTCAGACCTGAAGAAAAGTCTCCAAACCCATGCAAGATGATGTAGGTGATCCTTTCCCTTGTGAATTCAGGAAGGGGAAGCAGGTAAATCAAGAGTGCAGCTCCTCTGTGCCCTACTACATTAATACACCTTCTCTAAGTGCCTGCAGATGGTGAGTTGCAAGGTTCCTATCTCACCATTAGAAATGCTCAAAACATCCACCACTGAAGTTAGGTTTTAGGCCAAGGGAAATGGAATCCAATGCAGGATTCCAAGAGTGAGTCTGGATTTCATAAATACATATTAATACTCTGAAAGGGTTGCTCAGACTGTTTTGTAACTGCTTAATTCATCCACTAGGACTACATTTTTTATTTCCAGTAAGCCTAGAAGATACTAGATTTTACTACCTGAGGCAAGGAAAAAGAGCCAGGGGGAACTGTATTTTAGGCTTTGCTTTTAGACAAATGACACTTCTTGCTCTGTATGAGCACACCAGTTATAGTGAGGGGTCCTTAAGATTTGACATTTGAGGGGTGGACAGCCAGCTTCAGCCTCCTTTTATGGGCTTGTCTTACAGCATATTCTTTTATAGTATGATCCCTGCCTTCTGGTGCATAATGCTTGTAGACAGAGAGCAGCTCAGTACAGGGTTTATCCTTGTCCTTTTTTTACTCATTTGGTCATTATTTACTGCATTCTATACTCAAACCCTCTATGATTTCTTTATGGTTTTTGTCCTGTAACAGCTGCTTCTGAGCTGTGGTCTTCCAGGAATGTCTTAGTATGCTCCCCAGGAAGACAGCACATGTGCTGTTCAGCTAAGGATGTGGGAGAGGTGAAACACACACTGACTGATGGAGATGGCATGTGAAAGCCACAGTCAACCTTGGAGCTGTGAGAGCCCTGGGATCAGGAAAGAATATCCCTATGGAGATTTTAGATGATATAATCAAAGAAATCTTGACATGGCACTGATAAAGTCTAGGTTTTCTTTTAAATAAAGTGGCAGATTTGAGTTCACAGGTGTAGAAAATGACACCTCTGTTGGTTTGATACAACAGTCATCTCTGCTTTTACATATCAGATGGGTAGCACAGAAAGTGAGGCTCTTCAAAAAAACAAATGCCATTTTGTCTTTTACACTGAAATTTTCAATTATATCAAGTGTAATAATTTTAAGGGAAACCCTTAGAACAACTCAGCCTAAGTCATGTAACTTAGAAGAAATGACACATTGCAAATCAATAATGGATGTAAATTGGAAGGGGGTAGATTTAGACTTGACATAAGAAAGAAATTCTTTACAGTGAGGGTGGTGAAGCACTGGAACAGGTTGCCCAGAGAGGTTGTGGATGCCCCCTCTCTGGAGGGGTTCAAGACCAGGCTGGACAAGGCACTGAGCAGCCTGATCTAGTGGGACGTATCCCTGCCTATGGCAAGGGGGATTGGAACTTGATGATCTTTAAGGTCCCTTCCAACCCAAACTATTCTTTGATTCTATGATTCTATGATTATGCTGTGAGTCTAAGCACCAAGTCTTTCAAATTAGATGTTTTAGCCAACCCATGCTCATATATGTGCATAAATAATACAAATACATACAAATTCACACATGCACATATATAGGTAATTATCCTGAGGCAAGGCATCCATTGGCAATCACAACACCAAGAATAAAAACCTGACAAAGCTGCAAGCACATTTCCACAGTGGGAATTTCTAAACAGCCTTCCTGATGCTGGCAGATCTCTTCTGCATCAGTCCCACAAACAGATAGGCAGGGAGATGCTTTGTCATGACTTACACCTTCCTGAATCACAGAATCACAGAATGGTTTGGGTTGGAAGGGACCTTAAAGATCATCGAGTTCTAACTCCCCTGCCATGGGCAGAGACACCTCCCACTACACCAGGTTGCTCAGTGCCTCATCCAGCCTGGCCTTAAACACCTCCAAGGAGGAAGGGGGCATCTACAACTTCTCTGGGCAACCTCTTCCAGTGTCTCACCACCCTCACAGTGAGGAGCTTCTTTCTTACCTCCAGCTTAATTCTACCCTCATCCACCTTGCATCTTTTAGTCCTAGTCCTGCTATCATCTATCTTACAGAACTCCTACCCCTGCCTTTCTGTAGCCCCCTTCAGGTACTGAGAAGCTACTCTGAGATCCCCCCTGAGCCTTCTCTTCTCCAGGCTGAACAACCCCAACTCCCTCACCCTGTCCTCAGAAGGGAGGTGCTCCAGCCTTGGTGACCTCCTCTGGACCTGCTCCAACAGCTCAGTGTCCTTCTTCTGTTCAGGGCTCCAGAAATCACCTTGACCACACTGAACTCACACCCAAATCAATCCTCATTCCCTCTTGCCCCTGTGATTTCTGCTCCAGAGCTGCAGCAGGGGAAGGGGGGAGGCGTGTCAAAGGCTCTGCTTCACATCTCCCACATTAGAGATGCAGGCGGAGGAGGCAGAATGTGCTGAAGGAAGCAGGTATGTCTGTGTCTCTGCGTGGGGGGCGATGCATTTGCACATCAAATGGTAAGATGAGGAGAAAGCCCCCTCTTGAAGAAATAGGGATAACTGTGCCCCTTAGGAAGCAACATCATAGGCCAGGCAGCTCTGACATAGATTATATTGGACAGATAAAAGTGTTGTGGAAGCAAGAGAGGAGAGAATGGCTCCAGCTTGTCCCAATTTCCTGACAGGATTAAGAGAAAAAGAGGAAAAAAATGTATACTTATTAGGAATAATGCCTTTTTTTTTTTTTCCTTTGTTTTCCTTTCTGGCTTTTGAGCCTGCACCATGCATTTGGATGCATTTTTGCCTTTTTATTTTCCCTGCCTTTAGAAGTATCAGTCCTCATTTTTGTGATATCATCCCTTTCCTGTCCCTGAGTTGTAATTTTGGGTGGACTTCTGGAAGCAGAAAAGCCTATTTATCTTATCATCATCATCCTATGAATTTTCCATTCTGCTTTGTAGCATACCTAAGGCCAAGAGAGCACAAGAAGCAGAGAGAAGAGGATTTCCTAGTGGAAAGTGCATTAAAGCAGAGCCCAGTGAAGGGCTGATTGTGTGGCCTTTGCTTCTTTGTGTGTCTCCTCAAGAGAAATCTGAAGGGTCATGATCTTTATTTAGTGGTGAGCTGAGTCTCTAGCTCCTCTTGGAGAAGAGGAGACTGAGGGGTGACCTAATTAATGTCTATAAATATATAAAAGAGGAGTGCCAGGAGGATGGAGCCAGGCTCTTCTCAGTCCAATGATAGGACTCAGGGCATTGGGTGCAAGCTGGAAGACAGGAGGTTCCACAGAAATATACGTTTCACAGTGAGAGTGATGGAACACTGGAACAGGCTGCTCAAAGAGAATGTAGAGTCTCCTCTGGCATCACCTGGATGCCTTTCTGTGTGACCTGATCTGGGTGCTCCTACTCTGGCAGGGGGACTTAACTAGATGATCTTTTGAGGTTCCTTCCAATCCCTGACATTCTGTAATTATTATCTTCAAAAATGTGTTGAATAAAATGTCTGTTCTACTTAAGTGGTAAATCCACACAGAGGTCTTTGTCCCATCTGAGGCATCACACTGCTGGGAGATTATTAAAGTTAGAGCCCAGACATGAGTGCTGAGGACTCTCAGTCTTCAAAAATGAGAGGGAAAAAGGTGAGAAAATTGGTGCTCTCACCCTAGATAATGTCTAGATAAGAGGCTGCATAATTTAAAACCATGATTTCTTGTTTTGCCTCAGCAAAAATAAAAAAAAGCACTTCATATTACTATTGCAACATGATAGATGCAAAGTTTTTAAGAACAGCTTATACAGCACCTATCAGAAGTGACACAACTGCTGTTGATCCCACAGTGTGCAGGGAGCAGGATGACTCTCAAGGATCATGCCACCTCTTCGATGGGATTATGGAAGTCTCTTGATGCACTAATCTTAATTATTTCCTTCTGAGGAGTGTTTTCCAATAATGTAACTAATCAAGCAGCCCTGTCATTAACCCTCTGCAAATTATCTATATGCAGCCTGAATTCTTAATGCTAGTCATAAATGCTGCACTTTAGCAGTGAGCACACAGTTACACCAGTGATCACACAATCTTCTCTTTATTTTCAGTGTTATTTTATTTCTTTTTTTTACTTCCACAAATCACATTTTTCCTTCTTGACACTGCCCATAGAGGCACTCAAATGATTACCAAAACTGTACAGAGTCCTTTAAATTTAAATTAAATAAGATTCTTTACACCTCTTGTGCCAAGTGGATGCCTTTGTTGCTGGATGCATGATGTCTGTGTTGCATTATGTTTTCTTGCATTGAGCTTGCTGGCTGACCCAAAGCTCTCTGTCCAAATGACAGGCTTTTACTACTTACTGTATTCTGTTTCTCCAGCCTCTGTCTCTGCTTGTTGAGACTTTGTCTACTGTGAAAAATTTGTAAGTATTGGCATTAGAGTTCTTCTCAGGTCGCTGAGATCCTGGAAGAGTAGTGGGACAGGAATGGACACCAGCTGGGCCTTTCTACAAACGTTTCTGCTGCAGAGGAATTCTCTTTTTTTTACAGTTTCATCTAAGTCCCACAAGTCAGCCATTTCTGAGCTGTTGAATGAGGGCCAAATGCATCTGTGTCTTTCTCCTTTCTTAATTAAAACATCCTGCAGGGCAAAGTCAGATGCCGTACAGAAGTCCATTGTATCAACATGACTGTCTTTAACCATCCAACTGGTAATTTTATCAAACTAAGACATCAAATCACTTTGACAGGATCTGTTTCCCATAAAACCCTGCCTAATTTATATTTCCTAACGCAATTGTTTATTAGCTGATCCCATGTCATGTCATGAATCCTCTGGGGATGCGTGTCAAGCTGTCAGACTTACAGCTATAAATAGGAAATCACAGAATCATGAGATTTCATTTGGAGGAGACCTCTGGATGAAATCTTCTGCAATATCCTCATCTCAAAGGAGGACCAGCTTCAGAGTCTGCTCAGGGTCTTGTCCAGTCCAATTTTTAATCTCTCTGAGGACAGAGATTCCTTGGCCTCTCTAGGAACTGCTCCCAGAGCTATAATACAGACATTGTACAGATTTTGTTCTTGATTTGTAATCTGAATTTCCCAAGAGGTGAACCAGGCCCTTTGCTTCTCATCATTCTACTGTGTAACTCTGCAAGTTTGCTAGGTCTTTCTTCTCTGTAAGACTCCATTAGGCAGCTGAAGACAGAAATATGTTCCCCTCTTTGCCTTCCCCTCTCCAGGATGAACAAATTCATTTCACTCTGCTTCCCACTGTACATTTATGTACTGCAGCCCCTGAAGGCTCACTAAAGCACCAGCCTCAGGGAAAACTGCAATGGCAAAAAGGATTGTTGATTGTGTCACATCCCTTGATATTTTAATGACTGTGAATGCATTGCAGGCTACATCTCCTACAGTCCCTGCTGTAAAAGATTGATTAACACCTTTGAGGGAGGTTAAACCTACAAATGGGAGGTATACCTACCTACAAATGGGATAAATCACCCTAGATGTACCATTACCAGAGAGAGAGAGACTCAAAGGTTGGTTTGAACAAGAATCCTAGCTTTTGGTATCTGAAATTGTGTGAGCACAATCCCACCAAAGGAGTGTATGCCTGCCTAACTCCCTCAAATATTATGAGCTAATTCTAATATTTACCCATTATCCTTGCATTGTAGCATCCTTCCCATTCTTGCTGGAATGTATCATACAGACCTTATACAATTCAGTTATTTCTCAAGTAAGGGAGAGAGCTATTTCCTGCACCCTTTTTCCTACCCTGAATTGTCACATCCTATCTGGCACCAGATCCTTTGTTAGTTTTTCCTTGTTGATGCTGTTATCTTAAAATAATCTGTGCTGTCAATAGCATTCCTTGCTGCATGTTTACCCTTGCAACTTTCTGCTCCCCTCCCTTATTCCTTTTATTTTATCTCAATTACATTCTCCATTATTTTATTTTCTATACAATATAGATGATGTGCTTACACGTGTATATATGTCTGTAAGTGACTACATGAGATTTAAACTTATGTAAAAACAAGATAACCAAGAAACCTACTGGAGTCAGAAATTAAGAATTCTTGGATCTTATGATGATGCCACCCTACTTTAAAAATTATGAACTTTCTAATCCCATGGTAACCAAAATCTCTGCTAAAGTGACCCTTAAATGTTCTGTCCCAGTTAAATACAGCTTTTATTGTGCATAAAATAAAGTGAAATGCTTTAACTACCTGATAGAGCAACCCTATGGTAGGAAAACTGAGAATTTTAAATTATATTTTCATACAATATATGTTTTTTCATACAAAATATTTTTTGCTGCTCTTTAAAGGACATGTCGAGGTCTTTTAGAGGAATGTTTCTTTCCCAAGCTTTTCAGCCATACAGCTCCTCAGACTCCTTTGTTCTTTCTAGTGAAAAAACAAAATTGACAGAATAAAGGAGGCAATTAGTTTCCTTCTGTTTTTCTTGTATTGTATGTCTCCTCCTAGCTGCCTTACCTACAAAGGTACCACTACCTACAAAGTGGACAGCTTTGGAGGCTTCAGTGCTGCTCATGAATATTGATCTTTTGGGCAGAAAATAGAACTTTGTCATCTTGTCCTGTTCCCCACCTCAAATTTCACATCACACTGTGCTCTCAGGAACATAGAA
>VZTY01015180.1:62015-74116 GCA_013400935.1 Turnix velox
CTTCTTGGCTGAACATGACTATCTTCTTCATAGGACCAGTATCAATTATACCCTAATTTAAAAAAGGTCCAAAGGAGATGAGATGTATGAAACAGCTGGTTTCAGTCTACCTGGTTTGCCTTCCAGATGAGAAGCTAAGGCACTTCTATTTTGTTCCTGCTGGCAGGTCTAATACCTTGATGACCTGCACCACAGTGGGATGGAATTCCCTTTGTTTTCAGAGAGACCTATAAAACCCTTTTTTTACTTTCTAATCTGGATCTTTTTGATGATGTCCTAGAGTATCACACACAAATCTTCGTAACTTACAAAGGTTTAAAGTATTACTTATGGACAGACTGCAGAATAGGGGACAGTGAAAGGGCAATAGAATCACAGGTAAAAAAATACAAATATCTTCCTTGCAGTAGCTGGTAATTGGCAATCAGATTGTCTGCCCTTCCCAGTTGTGATGTTTCTCTGAGTGAGACACTCAGAAAGCTCTATAAAGAATTTTGTTCAGATGAGCTGCTGATAGAGCTGGTCCACATCGTGATATTTTGGACAATGGTCAAACCCATCCCAAAATGTTGGCTTTTCTTTCTTCTAGGCAGAGATACACAAAGGCTTCCAGATTGGCCTCTTTCCTGTTCCTGCCTTTATTTTTAATTATTTTTTATTGGGGTGGGGTCATGAAGGGGTATGGAGACAGTCACCAGTGTTGTTCTTAGTCAGTGAAGTGTGTTGGTTTCACCAGTTCAAACATTTGCCCAGAAATTGTTCAGATAAAAATGGATAAAACAATCTTTCTTTTTTTTAAACTCTCTTATGCTTTCTAAGAATTTACACTGAGTCTATTCTACTTCTGAGATATTCTTTTTTCCATATCACACATTGGCCTCTGTGGCTGTTACCCTGGGAATTGGGCTGAGAAATGAGGAGGGTGAGGAAGAGAATTGTGATACTCTTGCTGTTGTGAATTTGGTGATTAAAGCCTTGAAAACAGATTAATCTGAAATTGCAGTTTGGGAAATGTAGCCTGATACAGCAGCATAGACTTCACTCCCCCCTGTGGGAATCACAGTCAGCAGCTATTTCTGATACAAAATGAACCAAGGTTTTCTCCCAGAACCTCCATGTTTTCAGCTGTCTTTGTTGTCCTGTGATGTTCATATTCCTTGCATATCTTGGGCCTTAAACCTGTCCCTTGCTAAAAAGCAATCATGAGTAAAATTATGAAAGTTGCCTGAAAATGAAATTGAAAATGGAAATGAAAAAATGTGAGATCCATGGGAGGGAAAAAGCCAAACTAAGAAAAAATAAAAAAAGAAGATGAAACCTTAGTGTCTCTACCCTTCCACTTGGATTTTGATGGCCACTGGCTGGGATTTAGGAAGCAATTTTTGTTTGTTTATTTGTTTTGACTACAGGCAGATGAAACACATGGAGAGAATAACCAACAAGATATTGGGAGGCCACATTTAGATGTTATTTCCTCTTGGCATCAGTGCCTGCCTGCATTTCCCCAAGTGGAGATGTGAGCTGGGAGACTGGATAACAGATTTCCTTAGGAAAGGCTCCAATCAGAGGAGAATAAAACCACATTGTTCCTGTCTTGACAACAGTTGCAGAGCTCAGCCAGTCTGGTAGTGACTTCCAGACCTGACCTGGGCTACAGATTTCCTCTGCTTATAAAAAACATGTACTGAATATCCTTGGTGATGACATGGTGGCCAACCTCTACTTATGAATCTGCAAGAATTTACCCTTGACTGTCTACAATCCTGTTAATACTCCTAAGGGAAACCTCATGGCACAACAACCACTTTTCCATCATCCCCCACCAGGGGATATCAGGACTTGTTTTTTGTGCAGCATTTGGGTAGATCATCTACTTCTGATGGCATGTGTCATAAAAAGATGATGATGCTCCTTCTTCTGAAGGCTCTGATGTTCTTTACATAAAGGAAAGGACATGCAGGCTGCCACAGGAGCAAGTAGTTTTTGTGCCTTATCTGAGAGCAAGGGACATACAAGGGATTGCCAGGGTGGAAGGACTCCTAGGACTTAGAGGAATTCCCATCAGAGGCTGAAACTATGAGACTTGTCTTGCCCTGTATTTGATGTTTCCCAGGGCACTTGAGCTGTTGCATGACTAATCATCCCACCTCTATGCTGTGCTTCACTAGGTTCATGACATTCTCACTTCACAGGGAAGGGCCCTGAAGACACAGCTTTTCTAGAAAATCAACTGATGTTCTGCTGCTACTTAACAACTGTGCCATGAAAGAAGAGTTGTTGACTTGCATTTTCCCTCACCAGTTGTTCATGCACACAATGACATAGTTGAGAAGACCAGATTTTCTCCTGCACCATGCAAGGGTGCTGACACTGCTCCTCTTTGCAAATGCTTTAGAGGGATGAGAATATACTAGAGGGAATCTAGAGCAAGGAGGAGAAGAGGTAGGAATGTAGGACATACACAGAGAGACCACATGGTTAGGTCTGATTGCATTACCTAGCAATGATCACACTTACCTCCAACTGCACCTGGCAGGGTTTCCATGTGTACCACAACACAGAGTTTTATTTCAAAAGAAACTTTTCTGAACCCTGAGTCTGACTGTGGCTGAGTAGAGAGCTCAGGATCTGGGTCAGGTCTTGTTTTATCCCCATGGATTTTACCTAATCCTCATCAAGAACTGCCAGAGCTTCTCTAACCTCATTTTTTTTTTTTTTCCTTTGGATCCCTCTGATAACATCATCTACTAGTCGTGGTTGTTTAGATGTCTTACTTTCCTCCCCCAAAATAATGTATGTCTGAAAGGAAAGAAGCCAAATACAAACCATCTCTATCCCCCCCAAAAAGTTGAGGGGTGTGTGTGTGTGAGAGGGGGAGGAATACTAAAAGGAGAAAGTCCTGCCTTTGATGGGTGCATTTTCCAAGGAAAATAGAAGAAAATATGACAGACACCAAGAATAACATCCGATTTGCTGCTGCCAGCCCATTTTATGGCTTTAAAAACCAGTCAGTTTTATTCAGAATAGTTTCTGGGAAGGGAAAAAAAAAAAGAGGGGGTGAAAGATCCACACACTTCTAATCATATTCAAGTAGGCACTGTACAAAACCTGCTGGAAGCCAGCAGTGGTGATGACTGGCTTATTACCATTATATAAATAGTATTTAAAGTGCAGCTGGGCCCTCACATGAGACCTAATTGATGCCGAAATATGTTCATTTCAAGTCCTGTGACTTCACATGGAAAATATTACACTGACTAATTAATGGCAATGAGAAGAGATGATGCATTGCCTTATAAAACTAGTGACTGAAGTGTTGAACCTCCATCCAAAAGAAAAAAAAAAAAGGGGAAGGGAGGGGAGAAGAGGAAAGGTTTGGAAGTTTAAAGCCTAAAAAGCCCCAACAAAATAAAAATGCTTGCTGAAATACAGAGACACACACATAATCAAGAAGCAGAGACATTCAGGAGGAAATGACTTGCTATTTATCTGACAGCTCTCAAGCCAAATCTGAGTTTATTGTATGTCCTTGACAGGAAGGCAGCACAAAGCCCCCTGTTTATAAAGTAGGGTCCACAAAAAATATTAATGACTTGATTCTGGCAATTCTGAACACTATTTACCTAATATCTTTTTCAGGCACCTAGTAAAGTTGTATCTACTGCACTGTTATTTAATCCATACATATTGTTATTTAATACAGGAGCTGGCTCAAACTGGGAACACAAGCTGGAGTTAATGGGAGAAATGGATTGGTGCAGCTCAACACACAGATAATTATCCCGGTCTTCTCTAGCCATAAATCATACAGGAGCATAAATTTATAACTTAATTGAAAGCTTAATGCATGCTTCACCACCCTAGAAGGTGCAGTGAGCTATGGAAAAGGGCCAAATAGATTGAAGCCTGGGCAAGCCTTTTTTTAGTTAAGGTAAAGAGGTTAGTTTGCAGAGGACTGTTTGCAGGTAGCAGGTTGTCCTTGCCAAGATATGACCCTCCTTTTCTCTAGAATACATTGAGGAGGAAATACCTTCTTAAATTTGTTCAAAGACACAGATTCATCTTTATTTTCCTTTCAAATAATAAGTCACAGAAGTTAGAAAACCAGCACTGGAGATCTGGCAGTTACTCTGCCTTCAGGGGACTGTTTGGCAGAGAAATGCTTTGTCTCAGGACAGGATCTGACAATCCTAGAAGTTGGGTTTTCCAATGCTCTCCTTGAAGATTTTATGATAGTGCCAATGATCCCACTGTCAGGAAAAACATGGCTCCAAATTGTCCTCTATTTCTGTACATATGTTTCTCCATATTTTCTGCAGTCAGGATGTTTTATCTCCTCTCCCTGCTTAGTCAATGCCTGATTTTATTAGGTTTTTATCAAAAAAGTTTTTTTAATATTGAGATCTTTATCCTTTCCACATATATGTTCCAGTTCTTTCATCATTTAAAGATGCTTCTTTGCCCTTCATGATTTTATCATTGTCTTATTTTCAAGAATCAAAATTGGTGTGAATTTTCATCTTTCTAGTTTGTGTGACTTGATCCCTTTGCACAATTCCCACTGACTCTGTTGCTCTTTCATACCATGAACCAACATTTACCTTAAAGCCTCAGCTCTTTTTTCTTTATCTTGCTTCTAAATCCTAGTTTTGCATTAGTTGCTTGTAGTGTTTTCTTTTTCTATGGGTACCAGTGAATGGAATTAGACTGCATCCTTCTTTTATTAACTTCCAAATTATTCTCCCCAAACTGCCTTCCTTCAACTTTTCTACATGGTTGTTTTTGTGACTCCTCCCAGATTATTGCTGATTGCAAATTTCATAAAGGTCATTTGGATTAGAATCTCAGGACAAAGATGTTAAATAAGAGTCTTGCAGAATCCAAGTAGGCACATCTGTCTCCATGAAACAATGTTTATAGCTGAGCTGACCACAACAACTTTTGGATTAGAATCTCAGGAAATAATTTTAGAAAAGCCAAAAGTGTGTTATCTGTTGTGAGTGATATTGCAGTCCTAGCAAGTGCTGCTCATGTGAAGTGTCAAAGGCCACACCAAGTTGGGGTTGGTTTTCCTTGTCCTGCTTCAGTCTTCTTTAATGCAAGCAAGCTTTTTTTTTTTATATCTTTGGGTTAGGACATCACATGAGAAAATACAGACCCACTGAGGGATACATTGCATTAGCAACTCTCTTTGATTTAATTACCTAAGCTCTGCCTATCCATCATGACAGATATTCGCAACATTCTGCTGTCCAAACAACAAACATGTTCATCCCTGGCAGAAAAAAAAGCCCCAACAACCCAGAGCAAACCAAACCATCCAGACAAAGCTTTTCACTCTATGTGCATCTCCCCTAGGGAAAAGGATAGAGCACAAACAACACCAGGCAGATGGCAGCTAGGTTCTTTTCTGCCCTACTGGCAGGGGCAACGGCAGTGAAAATGCAAAAGATCCAGGACACAGCAAAATCAAATAGTCTTTCATAATTTACTTTTTCCAGCAAGTCAGTGTTTCATTTTGGCAGATGAGAGTGTCATAGTAACAGCCACAGCAGTAAAAATTCAGAATACCTGTTTCTGAAACAAGCCTCCCCAGCAAAACTTGCTCATAGATGCATTTATAGTGTGTGTATATTTCTCTTTACTCTTGCAGGATGTGGAGCTGCTATAGGGCAGAGAGTGACAGGAGGAGAATAAGCTTTATCCAGAACTCCCTTCATATGATATTCAAGCCTGTATTTGTTGCCATGCACTCACACTTCCCAAATTCGTGCCAGCAATTCCTTGAATCACACCCCCACATGTTTTTGTTTGTTTATTGAGTGCCAACTCCATAGCCTGGGGCAGGCAAAGAAACTGAGACTTGCCCCATTCCAGATTCACACCTGCAGCTGGGATGCAAGTGAGATCTTCCAAATGAGGTGTGTCTGGGTTAGTGACTGTTCAAGAAGCATTAAAGGAGAGGAAAGTGTTGGGTTTAGGTCATTTCATGTAGGTGTTTACTGGAAGCTCCAGCCCTGTGACCTTTTCTACCAGTCCTAAGCTCCCCTGTCCACTGCTCTACTCAGTGCATAAGACACTTGCAGCTTCCTTAGCCTGCTGAAATCACAGTGGTGAAGAGTCTGGATGGGCTCCAAAGTATTTTGCCCGAAGGTTGTGAGGAAGATCACCAAAGAAAGATGTGATTTGAAGCATTATCTCTCAATTTCTAATTAATTTCCCTACTGGCAGGGACCTCTCTCCCTCCTCTTGTGGTTTAGTTTGCACACCTGAAATAGTGAATGAAAATAGAGCAGGAGTGAGAGGAGCAAGGCTGGTGAAGGTCTTTGAACACACCCTCAGAAGGGAGCTCCACTGTGGAGGCTGTCTCACTTGCTCCAGCATAGGAGCCTTTTTCCAAATTCTTGGAAGCCCAGGTTACAAATCTGCCCAGACTTCAAGGGTCTGAGATCCCCTTGAGGAATCATCCCCTCCCACCATGCCAAAAAAAATAGAGATCTCATCCATTTGATGATTTGTAAATGAGGAGGCTGTATGTATAGCTGTGCATTCACATGGGCATCCCTCAGGAGCTCTGTCTGTGAAGTCTTGGACAAGATGATGGACAGAAGACTTTAGAACTGGTCCTCTAACTTGAAGACTTGTCCTAGCACAGGCAGTTAGACAAAATTTGTGATTACTGAGGAACTGACCTAGTTTTTTGAGTCTGGCATGATTGAAGCCTTCTTTCTGACCTTTTTTTCCTTTTATTGTTTAAGCATTGCCATGGATGTCCTTTAAGTTTCATCTTCTAACTGATATAAAAGTTCTCCAAAGATATCTGATTTCACATTGTCTTCCACTGTGCTAACAAACTCAGTTGAAAGAGTAGTCTCTCATGGTCTACCACTGTGATGAAATGGGTACAAAATACTCCTTAGCAAAAGTAAAATAGACAAGTAAAAAGCACAGTTCAGAAAGATTTTTGACACTTCCCTCTGTCATTTTCTTCCAGTTCTTTTTTATTTTTTCTAAATTACTTGGATTAATATTTTTTAAATGATTTCTAGACAGAGATGTTTCAGAGGTGGACTCTATCCTCTAAACAGTGATCTCAGAGGGGAAGAGAAACAGTGGCTGAAACCACCAGCAATATCCAGCTGCATCTATGGCTTTGGACAAGTTTGATCCAAACCCAAACACTGACAGATCAGGGCCTGTGCTCTGCAATTTTTCATTTGATACTTTCCAGCTTTGATTTCTGGGCAGGGGAAAGGAAAGGGTGGGTAGGGGATCAAAGGCACCAGTTCTATCCACACCCTTATGTTAAATCCAAACCCACTTGCTTTAGGATGTTAAAATCCCAGAGTTTAAAAAAAAATAAAAATCCAGAAGAAATATAGGAGGAAAAGTAGAAGAAAGAATGTTTGCAGAGAGAGAGGGAAAAGAGGGGAATTAAAGCTCAGTTCCACTGAAAGTTGAGCTGTGCAAATGTGAACCTTACAGAGAAACAGGCATATTTTTTGTCTTCAGTTTTGGTTGTAAAGGGCTTCTGTAATACCAGCATGGAACATGAAGGTCAGCTTTACCCAGTCCCTCTTGTGCCACAGTGACAGTGGATGATTTGAGTGTCAGGGTGAAGCCTTCCCAGCTGGCAAAAAGAAGATGTAAAATGGAAGAGGATCACTAGATGCCACTGGAAGAGGTGACATCACATTCTTCAGGGAGACTAGACCAAGAAGTGGGTTGAGTTCTGCTGCTCTCCATGTCTAGATATCCATGTTCTCTCTGATAGATAGTCTATGACTGTAGAAGTTTAGCCAGAGCTCACGCAGCCCACAAGTCCCATCTGCCTGTGGGGCACATGATCTCAAGCCTCCTTCTAAAGCTGATTTTGGGATGGGTTTATTTGTCCAACACTGATTGCCAAAAGAGCATCTGGGAAATGCAGAGGCAGCTGGGCTGAGTGCAGTGAATGTCCTTAAAGACTGATGTAGTAGAAGAGTTGTAGCTCCAGACAGGAATCCAGACTGGAGGGATTTCAGGCCATTTGGTTGGCGTCAGGATGGTTGTCTGAACTAGAGGGCATAGCTGGGAGAGGTGCCATGAGAACAGGCTCAAAGAAGCCAGGACCCAAAAGTATGGGACTGGCTGAGGAGGAAGGGCTGGAATACAGCCCGTGAACCCTGAGAAGCTGCATCTAGATCAGCAAGGAGGATCTGCTACATCAGATTGGTTTTGTCAAATGGAATTAATTTCCTTTGCAGTAGCAGCTCCCAGGGCATAAGGAACTCTTCATGGGGTCAGTGACAGTTTGGAATAAAGAATAATATTAATATTAATATATGTATCATGCACCACTGTGCTATAGATAAGGGTGAGTATGTCACTGTTGTAAAGGGCTCCTTGCACTGAGCTAGGGTTTGTCTTGCCCCATGCATTACTGCAACAGCTGTTAGAGTGGAAAATCCTGCCTTTAATGGAAGGGAGCCAGGAGATGGTTTGGCTAAGAGGGAGTCACCTGGGGGTCTCCATCACGGCATCACAAGTGCAAAATGAAGCAGGTGGTGTGCCATACTCCAAAGCTTTCAAAGAACATCCAGATTACTTTGGAAAGGACCTTGAAAGGTGCTGGGGTTAATCTGTTAGAGATGAAACTTTGTTCAGATAATGCATCATGAGGAAAGTTTGGGTAGGTTCTCTGGAAGAGCTGTTTTTCAGTAACGCACAAACAGAACATTTATTTGTCTTGGGATACAGGTCCCCACATCTAGAGTGAAGCTTTTTTAGCAATAACTGATCAAAACAAACTGTTTTTTGGAAAGGGCAGCTTCTACTGAGACAGAAAGAATGTCAGTTTCCTGCAAACTTCAACTTCATGAGAGACAAGTGTTACCAGAAAGTGGAGGCGGAGGGATTTCCTGTAAGGGCAGGAGATGTTCCGAAGACATGATTCAGACTCTGCTCAAATGTTTCATTTCCATTGCTGCCCTCTTTGGTGTCCCTTAGTCAGTTTACTTGTCCTCCAGAAGGACTTTGGAATTTATACTCACTATGGGCCCAGTCTGAGTCCTTCCTTCTCATCTGCTGCAGCAAGCAGACTTCTTCCCTGGTGTTCTTTCAACAGTTACACTTCAACGTGGTTTAGTAAATAATTTTTCTTAAACAGTCCTTTCTCAATGCTAAATTAGATGAATTCTACCCAGTATTTTTTGTCTGAACTTTCATCAAGAGGGCTTCTGTATGGGGTGGAAAGATTGTTAGCTTTTTATCAATTTTCATATCTGCATTCATGTTGATGTGGGATCTGGAGGCTTCCATTTGTCCTCCTAGCTAGAACATCAAGATTATTATTGAAACACATGGCACAGTCACTTGAAAAGGTACATCTCCTTCAGTCTGGAGAGTCTACCATGGAGTTCACTTTGAATGGCATTGTTCATTCTTTGATCTCACTGATAGTGAGAGCAAAGGAGGCCCAACTTGGGAAGTCACCACAGAGACCTTATCAGATTGCATTTCTTAACAAGCTAGGCTGGATGTGAATGATTCATCTAGGAGGGAATGCATCCCACTGCATAATCCACACAGGAAGACATGCAACCCTTCCTTTCATGAGGTGAACTATTCCAAAAGGTGCAGGAGAAAAGGTGTGGAGAAGGAAGGATGAAGTGTGAAAACAGTTCAGTAGCTGATGTGCAGTGTCTGATTAGAAAGCAGCAGTTGCTAAACCACCAGCAAGCACACCAAAGACTGACATATCTCATACAGAGCCATGAGACACCTTACACAGAAGACAGCCTGGAACTCAGACATGACTACCTGGCATTCAGGTATGGGGCCATTGATTGTAAAGACTTTGTGGGTTTGAGAGAACTTGCCCAGATGTCTTCTGCCCATTAATCAGTATAGTTCTAAACAGCATGTGCTACTTCTTCAATGTCTATCACAGAGGCTTTGCTTGGACAGAGAGAGCAAAAGATGAATTATAATTGGCTGATCTTTTCTTGCTGGACAGATGCTTGCTGGTTTACATTCAGATTTAGTAGAACTGGTCTTGTAGCTCTCAGATTACTAGTTCAGCTACTCCATTAGGGAATGTCCAGGAATGGAGAAGAAGAGAAGAGGTTCCAAAACTTGAGAATGGAAAGTCTGAGACATGTCAATTTTTCTCTTTTTTGATCTCAAAAAGAGCCTGAACCATATTTAATGCAATGTCAGCTTTACAAGTTTATTGACTCCAAAGTTGAACTGCCAAACCAGAGCTGCCTTTGGTGTTGTGAACCATCATGCACTGGATCTCCCATTTGCATTACTGTTTGCATTTGCAACAAAAAGCAGTAGGTTAAAGAAAAGCACATAAGAAGGATGAAAAGGGTTCAGTGGGGGAAAATTCATGACAACAGCTGTCCCCTTCATTGCCATCATTATGAATATGCAACACTTTGAAAGCCAAATGCTCACATCGACCTTGATATTTACATCAGCTTCGTGGAAACACCCCCAGTAATAAAAGAGATCACATTCTCGATTACTGGAATTCTGATAATTTGTTTTTGACTGTGTTTAACTTAAGCAGATAAGAAGAAACAAAGGTTCTTTGCTGGATCTTTGCCTTGGAACAGCTATTCATCTTTCTCCATTTACCTGAGGCTAACAAGTTCCTTTCTTCACCTCTGTCTAGGTGGTATCTGTAGAAACTGAGTTCCTTGAACTAAAACAAGCAAGCAAAAGGACTTTGTTTGAAATCTCATGCAATCAAGGAGAATCTTTGCATGGGTTAGATCACAAGCTAGTGCTGCTTTACAGTTCCAACAGTACAGTGCTGATCAGCTTTGTCTGCAAAAGCATGGACTCAAAGGGTCCTCAAAGCTTTTGCTTTTCTAAAAGCTGCAATATTAAGTGGACAGATGTGTCCTCAAAGCCTCTACACAACATGACTGCAAAAACACACTCTACTGCACCAATTTGTTATTCATTCTTTAGGTACTCATAGTCACATTAATTCAAAGTTCAAAGAAAGTTTTAAGAAATGGTCAGAGCAAGCAATGGAGCCTGATTTTGTGTGGTCATCTCACACCTAACTTTAAGCACAAAAATCAAAGATGCAGCCACTTTAATTGACTCTATCTCTAGGATTAAAGAAAACCTACAATTGCACAAGTTAGAAATAGTAAGTTAAGCCATTAAAACTAGGATAAATTTATTTTCACTTCATTGCCAAATTTGAACCTGGCAAAATGATCTATTGACAGGTCTGGAAGAACAGGTAGGAACATGTAGATAGACAGGAATTGTCAAGCCAGAAGTTGATGTTACAGAAGGTTGTAAGCAAAAAGGAGCTGTAATTGAAAGCATTTCCATAGCAATGGCACTGCTGAGTGGCCACCCTGTTGATTTTAAAGCCCCTTCTTCTAAACCAATCTTCTACTTGAATACCAAGAGGTCTCTGAAATGCCATCAACAATTGTGCTTTCGGACAAAAAGAGAAAGTTAACTAATTGTAAGCACCCTTTGCTGATGGACTCAGAAAAACAATTAGTTAACTTTCTCTGGGACATGTGCATTAATGGCTTTACACTGACATAACTTTGGCACAGGCCTTGGGTTCTTGCCCAGGTGGCACCTGGAACCGACAGCCTACATTTAACACAACACAGAACAACAGTCACATGAAATTAAATCAAAAAACCCCATCCAGCCCAGTGCTCCAGTGCCTTACCTCTGGCAAGGGGACATAAGGAATATCTGTTAAAGTAGTGTAGGAGGCAAGGCAGATATGGCAGGGGGGTTGGAACTCGATGATCTTTAAGGTCCCTTCCAACCCAAACTATTCTATGATTCTATGATTCTATGATTCTATGATTCTATGATTCTATGATTCTATGATTCTATGATTCTATGATTCTATGATTCTATGATCATCCTCTTAGCAGCCCTCCCATTGCCTCTCTGTGGTTTAAAAATCATCCTGGACTGAAGGTTACTTATGAAGTTGCTGGGATTAGTGGCCATTGAGACACTTCAGTGATGGACATTGCATTTTGAGCCCTTGTGGAAGTTAAGTTCCATAATATCCTGTGGAAATTCATTGTGTGATTCAAATACATATTGTGTGAAAA
>VZTY01015182.1:0-48546 GCA_013400935.1 Turnix velox
TGATTCTATGATTCTAAGTTACCCTTTCACTCTGCTTCACTCTGGTGAGGCTACATATGGAAGTACTGTATCCAGCTCTGGCAGAAGAGGAAGTGCCATAAAGAGGGTAGAGGAAAGGATTATGAAGATTATTAGAGGTCTGGACCATCTCTCTTATGAAGAAAGGCAGAGGGACTTGGGTCTTTTCAGTCTGGAAAAAAGGCCAAGGAGCAATCTTATCAATGGTTGCAAATTCTTAAACAGTAGTTGGGGACAGTCTTTTTTTAGTGTTGCCCAGTTACAGAACAAGAGGCAACAGGCACAAATCTGAACACTGGAAACTCCATCTAAACATGAGGGGAAACTTGTTTAATTTGAGGGGGACAGAGCACGGGAACGGGCTGACTAGAAGTGGTTGAGTCTCTGTCTCTGGAGATATTCTAAACCCACCTGCATGCATTCCTGTGCAACCTCCTGTAGGTGAACCTGCTCTGGGAAAGGAGTTGGACTAGATGATCTACAGAGGTCCCTTACAATTCCTATCATTCCATGATTGCAACTGCTTTCAAATGCAGCTGCTGGTCAAGCTATTACACTTACAGAATCAATAATGAGCAAAATATTATTTATTCATGAAACTTTAATATCATTATTATAATATGATACTAAATCATTCAGATCATTATTATAAAATCTGAAATCCTGGAAGATCTAACAAAGTAGTATTTCTCCAATTTTACACTCCTGCTTTGTATATGCTACTCTGCGTCCACACACAAAAACATTTCTTCTTCTGCCTTTATTGGAGCCAGAAGAAAATCTAAAGTTAATTTGAAGACATCGTGTAATACAAACTTTTGTTTAGAAGCAGAATATAGCTGTTGAATGTTGATGAGAATATGTCAAGATTACAAATCCAGCTGGTAAAGTCTGGTTCATAAGAAAGGAGGAGAAATTGTAATATATAATCTGCAATAATACTTTACCATAGAAATTTCAAAGTTGAGCTAGTTCTATACCCAGTCTAAAATATATCAGAACAGTCAGTATCAGAGCCAAGCTAAAATTCACAGGATCGATTTATTTCCACAACATTTAGGTATTTTTTTTAGCAAGATTATTTGAATGGTTGCAAATCCACCTTAGCATCCAATTACAAGCATGCTGAACTGTTTGCTTCTCTTAGGCGTTTCTGAACAAAACCATTTCTCACTATTCAAATCCTGTAGACCTCTAGAGTGCCTTTCTGAAACTTTCCACATTTTTATGATGACCATATAATCCTTCTAGATGTAGAAAAAGTCCTGATAGGATAAATAAAGCACACTTCTTTGCTCTCATGAGAATGCAGAAGACACCACACAATACAGAGATGGGCATTCATTGTGCTTGAAGGGTTTTAATACCTCACTGGAAAAGCCTTAGGCCTCATAGCTGATCCTGACCTGAGGAGGAAGAGATCTCTCATGAGGTACAATGTCTCAGGCAGATAACAACCAAATTCAAATTAAATTTCTGAATGGACAGTCACAAGAACTTGCCTTTCTCCCTCTCAGAAGAGCCTGCTAGTTACTTATTTTACTCAAGAATAGAAATTACTTTGTAAACAGCACTCCTTGTCCTCCTCCAGTATTTAAACTAAAATGCAAGTGCATTACTATGAAGAGTCCTTACTTGCTTTAGAAGTGTTTAAAAAAAACATTTTTTCCCTATAAAACTTAACTGCTACAAGTATGATTTTTACACAGCTACCAACTACTATGTAAACTCTAGTGTTGTCAAGTAAACAAGGAACTGAACTAACAAAATCAGTAAAACATTTTAAGAAATATGCCTTTATGTAAAAATCATTCAGACATTAAGTTCATGCCAACTTACAAAGCATGTTCCTTCAATGCTGTTCTCTCAGTCTGGCCTCCAAAAGTCAGTAATTTCAAATGCAAACTTCACCTGCTATGCTCCACTATATCACTATTTAATCATTTCAGCTTATTCTTACACAATTATTATGCTAACTACCCATCTCACCACATTACAGATGGTCTTCCCTCTATGTGAATTACGCAGATAGCTCTCTCCACATATTACTGCTTGCTAGTGCCTACTGCCTTTAATTTTCAATCAGAAGTACTTGGCAACCACCTTAATTCCAACTGTTCCTCACAAATGCCCCCTATGTTGAAATCGGAAAGAATTCACTCAAGTGTAAAAGCCCCCTATGTTGAAATTGGAAAGAATTCACTCAAGTGTAAAAGGCATCTTAAAGAGCTTAACTGCTTTTGTCTCATGAAGCAATCATCTAGTGGTGGTTATGTGTAAAAACCTCAGACTACGATATGTAACCTGTAGGCAGTGCAAAAATACACTGAACATGAGTAAAAGCACTTTTAAACCCATCACCACCTTTATGTTCCATAAATTTCATAATCACCTACGTTGGAAGGGACCTTTCAGATCACTGAGCCAAACCATCAGCCCAACTCTGATAAGCCTCATACCTGGACAGGAACTTGAACCCTTGACCTTCAGATTATAAGTCTGATGCTCTCCCAACTGAGCTACAATGTGCCTTGTGAGCTAGAACATGAATCATGAATAAGTTCAGCTTATGCATTGTTCAAAATTGTAGTTCGGTTGTGAAGGAAATGCCTTATAATGATCTATATCTGGACAGTAAGACTATATGTAGCCTCTAAAAACAAAAGCTAGGCTGATTTTGTTATGATTTATATTGCACTGGTCTAGAGTATCAGAACCACAATTTGTTCAAAAGATGGAAGACGCATGGATTTTATTAAAGAGACACTGCCTTAAAAAAATCTCTATAGCTCTCAAAATAACAGATACAGGCAGAAAAGACTATGTTAATAACCATTCTGAAAATTCAAGTAAGCATACTCAGAAGCTCACCAAAATCACTCAAAGCAAGAAGGAAATCATAGAATCATAGAATAGTTTGGGTTGGAAGGGACCTTAAAGATCATCGAGTTCCAACCCCCNAAAGAATTTCTTTCTTATGTCAAGTCTAAATCTATCCCCCTCTAATTTATATCCATTGTTTCTAGTCCTCCCGTCCGATATTATGTTAAAAATTCCTTCCCCTGCCTTTCTGTAGGACCCCCTCAGGTACTGATAAGTTACTATGAGGTCCCCTCTGAGCCTTCTCTTCTCCAGGCTGAACAACCCCAACTTCTTCAGCCTGTCTTCATAGGGCAGTTGCTCCAACCCTTTGATCATCTTCGTGGCCCTTCTTTGGACCCTCTCCAATAGCTCAATATCCTTCCTGTGTTGAGGGCTCCAGAACTGGACGCAATACTCCAGGTGGGGTCTCACCAGTGCCGAGTAGAGGGGTAAAATCACCTCTCTTGACCTGAAATGGTGCAAGCTTTTCACAGGAATCAAAACTAAAAAGGAAAAAAAGAAATAGAAGGAAAAATTTATAAAAAGTAATTTGCCTCTGCTGTGAAAACAGATTTTATCATGAGTCCGACTGGTTTGTCATAGTTACATTTGTAACTGAGCTGCAAAAAGGAATAACGCAAAGAGGAAATCTGCTGAAGACAAAACACAATTCACATCAGAAAAGTAAGAAGGCAATGCTAATGAGTATCAGAAGTTGATGGCATTAGTAAAACAATTTGAAATGCAGATCAAAATTCACATAGATAAATTTCAGCAATGAATGAAATGAAAAACTAAATTTGATTCCACATAAAGCATGACTACTGCTTAGGAATGTGGTAACAGAGAAAACAGTTCCATAAAAGACATCAGTTCAACAATCAACAGTGGTTTACAAAATTGTGTTCAAAGATACACTGTGAGGGGAAAAAACTGTCATTAAATTACTGCATAAACACATGATATACCTCCCTTCCTAACCTTCTGTTTCTAGTGTTCTATTAGATCTATGTAAAGATCCTCCCTCTTTTCCCATGAGTGATCATTTTGTTCAGAAGCTTTAAGCAATACATATTGTTGAATAGTCTATTTTATAGAAGCACACAAGTGAAACAGGCCAAAAGAAGGACAAGGAACATTGCCAAAGGTATGGGGGAATGCTGAAGCAAGGCCTTACAGTAAGCAATCAAAACATGAGCAGAAAGACACAAGTGGGATTTACTGAACTAAGAGTGACAAGAATGAGGTGAAAAAAATTGTCACTGCCTTTTTTATAATAAAATGTGAGACAGTAAATAAAGTGGGACCTAAGACAGCTAGTTTAAACTGCCACCAAGGGCAGAAGAGCATCCAAGAGAACAACCACTGTATGTCCTAAGACATTCTGAAAGTTTGGCTCTAGACAGTAATTCATTTTCTAATCAACCTTCTCACAGAAGTAATATATAGCCACCATATTACACTACATCAAATTGCAAGCTAATTTCTCCATTGCTGAAGTTTTCTTCTTAAAATGTAGAAAGATGTAAGATTCTGAGAAACTTCCCTAAAAAGCACGGACTTAGCTAATTCACATGCTCATCCAAACTCATTGCCTTGTGCTTGAGTTTGAATCTCTTGTACTAGAATACCAAGTATTAATTCTGTAAATATGCTTCTAGTGCTCTATCCTTGCATCATTCCCTCCAGACACAAAGCCTTCCAGATTGCTAGAATCTGGAGGATCAGCCAGTGAAAACTCAGAATAGAAAATGTGCTTTCTCAGCAGTAATAAAAGGAAGAGTGATTTGTTTTTAAAGACAGCAGCTAATCACTTGTGGTATGGGTTCAGACTTTAGACTGTTAAATTGACATGATGGGAAGGCTCAAGATTATATTGGCAATCTTGCTAAGAAAACACCATTTATCTCTAATTATTCAGATTTAACAGGAAAAATATTTCTTGTTTTGAGAGAAATATGCTCTACAAATAATCCTTACTGCCACCAGCACTAAATACCCAAACTGCCAATATAAACAATGTACTTATTACTAGCAATTCAATGCAAATCCTTCATGCAAGATGTTTAAGAGATCAGGTTACTGGACCGAAAAGGTGTTTCAGTAAAGTCTCAACATTTTATCATATTGCCTCAGTTCTATCATCCTATGTTTTTATTAAGCATTAAAAAAAAATGCTAGCAGCAAGACTAAAATCCCGTCATTCCTTGGGTACATACCAGTTGTGCTTTGCTGTCTAAAACAGTTTAATGACTAAGGGCTGTTAACATTCTGAATGCAGTTGTAGCCTTCAGAATGCTTTCATTATGTCTCTAAAAAGAAGACAGAAGTCATGGGTTTCACAATAGCCAATGCACTTCACAGTGCCATACAACTGAAATTAAAGATTACTTTTCAAAGATGTACAAAGGTGTGCTTTCTCCTCAGATAATCATATGGAAGATGTCTCCAACAGAACTATTTTATTTAGACAGTATGGCACATTATTTTGCTAAAAAGCTTCTTTAGCTTGGCTTTACATTACTAATAACTGGTTGCACAGAAATAAAGTACATGCTAGAAATACTCTGGATGTGACACTAAGCTTTTAATTACTAGTGCTCATAATTAAAATTCAACAAGACAGCATAACCAGTAACAAAATACCCATGGCGTAAGTTTACTTCCGTTTCTGAAGCACAATGAAATCAGGCCGATTCAGAAAAGAGAAATTGGTTCAATTCCAGCAAAACTTACTGAAATGTAAAACTATTATTATTACTTTTGAAATGGCAAGTCAATTCATAAAAGGCTATTTGTTCAGTATTTATGTTTTAGTCCTTCAATTCAGGAAAGCCAGTGAATTCAACAGTGATGTTACCTACTTAAACTTGAAAACCAGAAGCTTGCTGCTGCCAAGCTGGAAGATTAGGGGAAGAAAGCCTTGACAGATTCAGTCACACGCTTACAATTTGCCCTAACAATCTGACATGACAGAAGAAATAGAATGAAAACCAATATTAAAAAAAATAACATTAAAACATCCCTTACAGACCAAAGAAGCAGTTCTGAATTTACTTCTTCATCAGCAGTCCAAAGGACAAGCATTTATTTTCAAATGCCAGAGATGCACTCACACCGACATCAAAGAGATCTTTGCAATTACATATAAAGCTGTGATCCAGCTTTCCATATTTTAGCCTGAAAAAACTCATTCAATAAAATCTAGGGTGAGAGAGAGTTCTATCAATAAGACAGCCACATGAGAATCACAAGGAGATACAAGAACTGCAGTAACCGAGCAGGAAACAGACTGTACAGGCAGAAATTGTGAAGCAGACCATAAGTTGATTTAAGTGTAATGGTACTACTGCTATACCAGAAGATAAGTTTAGAGCTCCCACTCTTCCTTTTACAAGACATGCATTACAGAAACACAAAGTCCATTACAAACACAGCTAAAAAGAAAGGGACAAAAATATAAAGAAAGCAAAATCTGAGGCAATTTGTAAATGAATTCTTTATGTCATTTAGAAGCTAAGTTTTCAAACCGATAAACAGCACATTTCAAGTAATCCAAAGCATTTTTTTAATCTTTAATCACTGTTAACAAGTGTTTCATTCATTAACTAAAATCAGATTAAGACCTTTGTCAGTTACAGATTTTTTTCCGAGTTTTATGCTTTTTAGAATTAGAAAGAGAGCAAAGTTTTTTGACTTTTTAAATAATTTCTCTGCCTGCACCATCCAGTATTTTTTAAATTTCATATTTACATAAATTAATCTGTTTCTATTTCATATAATGGCATCAGTCTTTATTTCTTTCACCACTCCATCTGTGCTGATAAAACTGAAAGCTTACATTTCTTAACTAAGTTATTGGGTACCTTCTAGCATAACTCTCCTGTTCTGACTTCAGATTGGATTAAGGAATTATATATATATTTAAGTGTCCTACATAGCAGCTGCTGCACACAAACCTAGAACAAATATACCATTCAGAAAACATCAGAGCATGTTCGTTCAAGGCATGTACTTCTTGAAGGAATGCACCTTGCTTTCTGGAAGACAGCGGTTTCTAAAAGAGAACTGTAAGGCTCAAATTCAGAAGTCGCTGGTTACAGAAAGTGTGAAGCAGTCAGTTCAGAATTAACTAACATGAAATAACTTGTTTGACTAATGAATTACATACAGGAGCATTTTTGTACATCTTCTCTAGGCTAACCATATACTAAAAATACCTTAACATCCTTATCAGATATCAGTGAGGGAGGAAGAACCAAGTCGACAACTTAATTTTTTTACACATTCCTGAGCTATAGCCAAATCTCATTAAAACAACACTAGTGATGCTCAGCTAAAGATATTAAAAATAATTTATTTCACATTAATATAACATCCTCTCTTCAACACTAGAAATGTTTATTTGTGGAGGGTAAGTGACACATGTAGCTGATGCTGGCTCATAATTTGAACACAATTTAAATGTCTGGCATAATGAATTCTTTCAGCATAACTCTTTTCAGAAGTAAGCCAATATTAAAGACATTATTCAAGAACACATGAACATAAATATAGTATTAAAAACGTTAATACCTAGTAAGTCAGGTTGCAAATAATATTTGTGTTATCTAACCTTGGGAAAATTTTGTACCTGTGGCACTTTAAAAAAAATTATCACTGAAAGGATCAATTCATGTGTTCCCAGGCATTCCCCTACTCTTCTGGGATTACTGCAAACAGGAAAAGATGAGTTGAATCATCTCAACTGGGGGCATCCTGGCTGCAAGAACTCACCTGTCCTCACCTATTAGACAGGAAGCGTGATCTCAGATCTGTTTTTAAAGCATCTTGTGAGAACGTACCTGCAAAGGAAAAGGCTCGCCGCACCCAAGATATATCTGCTGGGAATAGCACACCGACTGACAATGACGTACAACTTCATTAGAAATCGTTTCAAGTGAGTGAACAAATCACTCCTTTTCAATTCCTTTTATTTGCAATCCAAACGTTTAATGTAGTGGGAAGAGATGGACTAGAATGACAGGTAAAGTACTAAAATTGCACAACTTAATCCACCGAGAGGCCCTTCCTAGAACTCCAAAAGAAAACTATGCTTTACTTCCAAGTACTTTTATGTATTTTAAACGAAAACTCATTTACAACCACCTGCTTAGTGTGTAGCCTTAAAGCGGGAGTAAGTAGTGACGAGTGCCGACAGCCGCGGCCGCAGCAATCTAGGTACCCGCCGCATACCAACTCCCGCGGAGCTCCGCGACCGCAGAGGCACCTGGAGGAGCCCTGAGGGGCACCTGGCCCGCCATGGGTGGGCACGAGCCGCCACGGGACGGCCGCCCGCCCAGCCCAGCCCAAAAGCGCTGTCACCAAGGCCGGCGGCGCCCAGCGGCCTCCGGCGGACCACAACGCGCCCCGGCCCCGCCCCACACTCACTCCTCTGCCGCCGCCGCCGCCGCCAGCCTTCAGGCCGACTCTCTTCACCAGCATTATACAGCCGCCCCGTCTGGTGCCGCCGCCCTCCCTCAGCAACAGAGGCTCTTCTCCCTCCTGGGTCAGGGGCGGCAGCGACTCCGGATCGGGCATCATCTCGCTGCCACCATCGTCCCGCAGAGGCCGGGCCGTAAGGAACTAGCGGAGGGCGGCCTCGCGGCAGCCTCAGCCGCTCGCCGCCTGGGCGGGGCGGATCCCCGAGGTCACGTGAGGCCGGCAGCAGCTCCGCCCTGCCCTCGGACCCTCTGGTGGGCGGCTGGAAGCCGGATGGGGGCGCTAGCGGGCTGTAGGGGTGTACCCGCTGAGGGCTCATATGTGCCCTCCGGGGAAACAAATCCCTTACGCGCTTTCGTTAGTGTGTAGCTTTGTTCAACTTTGTAGGACTACCTTAGTCCTTAGTTGCTGGGCAGGTGTGATTGCGAGCTTGGTTTCCTTGCACCCAGATACCACGAGAAGTATTTCAGATCATCGTATGAAGTAAAACTTCCTGTCTCTCAGTTTTCCAGATGTGCATGAACACATTTTGTTTGAAATAAAAATTTAGTGCTGACAGCAAAGATTATGACTACTGAAGGGGGCCTACCGAAAAGCAGGGGTAGGAGTTTATAATAGGGTCCAGGGTGGCAGGACTAGGAGTAATGGATGCAAATTGGAAGAGGGGAGATTTAGACTGGAGATAAATTCTTTACTATGAGGCTGGTGAGACACTGGAACAGGTTGCTCAGAGAGGTTGTGAATGCCCCCTCTATGGGGGTGTTTAAGGCCAGGCTGGACAAGGCATTGAGCAACCTGGTCTAGTGGGAGGTGTCTCTGCCCATGGTAGGGGGGTTTGGAAGTAGATTAAGGTCCCTTCCAACCCAAACTATTCTATGATTCTATGATTCTACTAACAGACCTTAAAAAAATCAGTCCAGCTGGTTGTCTGTTTGTCCAAAGTAAGTTTCTCTCTAGAGAGCCCCTTCCTGCTACAGGGTCGTTGGACTGGATGACCTTGGAAGGTTCGTTCCAACTCAATGATTCTGTGATTCTATTATTCTGATTTACAGCTCCCCAAAGAAGGAAATGGAAGGGAGCAAACTCATACAATTGTATCTGTTAGCCTTTTCAGAAAACTATAAAACTACTCTGTTCCCAAAGTAACAGCACTTATGGCTCTTTTCATTCCCTAACTAAAAGCGAATGATTTTAAAAGCTTGTGCTTTATTTCCTTTTCCAGGTTAAGTACTAGCTTTTTGAATGCAAGTACAGAGCCCTATGCCCATGATTGCAAACAATTTCCTTTTACAGTAGAGATTTCATTCTTGTCCTCTCTGTACCTGAAAAATTTTGGAGACGTAACAGCTGAACATCTCAGCTGCAGGAGAAGGCCAGTAAATATCTCTCTAAGAATCTATAATTTTATTTGTATTCCTTCCTGTCCTCCCTCCAACTGTCTTAAGTTCCTGCCCCCACTCACACCTAATTTCAGAAGCTAACTGTATTTTCTTTCTCTTATTGGGAGCTCATAAGTACATCTGCAGTGTTATTATCTCATTGTTCACGAGTCACAAGTTACTCATAAGGCCAGAAAAGATAATTCATAAAAATATTGCAATCAAAGAAATAGCAAGTGCCCTGAACCGAAGCTAAGACACAATTCATGATTGCTCTGAGGATCTTCTGGCATCCCAGACTAAGTGTCACAGACTTATTTTCATATTCTACTCTGAATTTTTTCTGATCTTGAGATAAACCACAATTTTATAAAATAATAATATTTTATTTACTTAACTGACACACAGCAATGCTCAGCTGTCTTGCCTGCTGCTTAACAGTAGAGATGAGCAGTTTTAAAAAGGCAACGTGATCTATCATTTTAAAATGCTGAACATTGGTATAAGGGAATGATATGGGGTTTCCATCTGTAATTTAAAGACAGTTGAGTAGTTTTTTAGTGGAATATGCTGCACTGAGGTGAGAATGGTGCTTTTACTTGTGCAACTGTCACTAAGCTAGTCAAAGCCATGTTCTCAGCATCAGGCTTCTCAGGGAGCACACACCAGGACTACTGCTATGCATGAGTGCAATAAACAATCTGACTGGGCAATAAGCAGTCTGAATGGTAAGTGAAACACACTGCAGAAAACATCACACAAGCAAAGATCACATACAACATTTTGGAATAAATTGTAAGGTTCCTCAACCCTTGATTGCATCTACTGCTTCTTGCACAGGCCTTTCCTATGTGGGGCCAGTTTGTCTCCTAGTGACACACATTCTTAAAGAAAAATGGAATTTTTAATCTTAAGTAAGAACATGCTAAAAATACTAAAGCTCTTCAGAGCATCAGGTAACAAAATCTTGCAGTATTCCATTATGTTTCTTAGTATTACTTCACTTTAAGATTAACTGTATCAGTGGTTTACAAATTTTTGGTTAAATAAGGTCAAGAAGCTTTGAGACTTGATTCTCAGCACTCTTTTCTGAACTTTGCATTTGATTGTCTTTGTAGTATGTATTCTTATAAATAAAGGAATTGTAGTAAGTACATAAAGCTTATGATTGCTTTATCCTTTCAAAAATGTTCTATTTTGTTGCTTGGAATTGATTTCATCTTGTGCAGTCAAAAAATAACCAAATTAAAAACATGACAGCCAAAAGTTGGATGGTGGAAAGTGCTTAATCATGAGAGTCACATGACAGGACTGTAAGGAGGACTGCTGACCTCACTGCATTTTGAAATCATGTGTTTCTGAAACACATATTTATAATCCATATAAACACTCTACCAGTTTCCTATTTCTCCTGTAGCAGTAGTCTGTCTTTTTAAGATTTAGATTTAAGATTTATACTGCATAGACTTCAGTCATGGATGAAGAAAAGACAGATAAGTTGGCTCTCATAGATTAACCTTATAGTTACTGTACAGTATAGTAAGGCAAAGTAGCTGTCTTTTTATGTCCTAATAGTTCATTACTATTTCAGAGATAGATGCTTTGTATAGAAAAACCGGTCAGATATTAGATGTAATATTTTCAAAAGCACTATAAGAGATCAGTATACTAAAATGACATATGCATCTTGTAAACTATATTGCTATATAAAAATCCACAATGTTGTTCACAAAAATTACGCAACAATTTGATACATACAATAAATAACATAAAAGAATAACACAGGCTTCCTTAGAAACAAAAGTTTAGCAAAAGTTTCTATAAATACACTGTTGTTCTGAGGAAGCAAATATAAAAGATGATGTAAAGAAGAAGATACTGTAAAACAATCAGATTGTTATCCACTGAAAAATTGTTGAAATCAATATACAAATCAATATATAAATCAGCATAACAAAATCTGTGCAAATATAGCTAGAATACAAATCTTCATATTATTGAAATTGAAGGAAGAATAACCTGTTTCAAGAGCAGTGATAAAGTATAGGTTAATGTTTTAATCAATTTTCTTTGGCTTTCTAGGTTTTTAATCTATGCCAATCTTCTTTAACTACATTGTTACATTTCTATTTTTGAGTTAAGATGCACTGCCTTCTACTTTCCTTGAATCATAAATACTTCAAAATTTTTGTGGGTTTTTTTTGAAACTTGGAAACAAAATACACTTCATGAGTTTCCTTACAAACACCATGATGAACAAGCAGCACTGAGAATTCACCCTGCCTAAAGATGTCATAAAGATAAAGCAAATTTGTCTGTCAATTAGTCAGCAACTAATTGAAAGTAAGTATTTCAATGCTAAAAAAACAAAGGAAGGGTTTTTCTGTAATTCTTAAGTTTGTAAAATTATTTGCCATCTTTTTAATACACTGAAGAGTAAAATGGAAGCAATGTTAGGATAATAGTTTTCATCAGGTTGCAGATTAAGTTTAATATGCCTGAACCCAATAAATGTTTCACACTTACAATTGCTGTAAAGAATAAATATAAAATCATACTGTATTTTATAGAAATTCTATTCATTAACTCAAGAATCATATTCTGAGCCAGTCGTTGAATCCATAATTTAAATTTCACTGCAGTAGAAGGAAAGTTGCATTTACTTGCAGGGTGTTCCATATAGGTTGCTGAAGGTGGTTGTCTTCCAGAAATCTACAGCTATCATCTTAGTGAATGCAAGAGTTCAAAGTGAATTCTGTTTATAGTTTAAGACAATGCCAAATTCAAAGGGCTGGGTTGTTGTGGTTTTTTTCTTTACAAATACAGAATTTTTTCAGTGTTGTTCTTGTAATGCAGGCTGGTGATGAGAATTGGCAGCTCTTCAGCTTGTACCCTGGTAGAATTGTTCATATCCTTATCATCTCCAAAAACACTGGTTATATTATTAATATTAATTTTTTATATTAGAATATTTTATACTAAAATACAGTATTGAATACTTAGAAGGTATGTTGTGCTAGATGATACCAATTGCCTTACAATATCATTGTTTCATAAATGTGAAAACTTAACAAAATCCATTTCAAATTCCAGAAATGTAGCATGTTATAGCAATTTTTTCCATAAAGACAATTCGTTCAGCTATGTTAGCTATCAGACTTTAGCCAGCTCTGTAGAGATAGTGTGTGTTTCTTGGTATTTTAATCTAATGAAGAAATGACTTCTTAAAACTTTCTTTATTGGTGTAGATGTTGCTGTATTTCTACAGCTTATTTCCCAAGGAGCATAGTGACCTAGCTGAAATACAGCTTACTTAAGAGTACTTCTTCTACGTATCTCCTTGCTTCTTTCACTGAAGATATCTTGGCTCAGTTGATAAGTTTCCTTGCAGTGAGCTTTTTGAGTAAAAATTTAATTCTGTGCCAAATGTCAATTTTCAGCATGCAGTATTTCAGGTCCCACTTCAGACTGAGTTCCACAGGAAAACATAGCTGAAAACAGAGAGCAGAATGCATGCTCAAAAAAGTCCTTTCACCAGTATAATTTTCAATGTTCACGTGAAAATGGGAACTACAGTAAATAGTAAATGGGAACTACACAAACTCTGGTTTGTGTTCTCTGACTAAGTGTATAAAGGATCTAGGGAGAAATATCTTAATTTCCAAAGTAGTGCCATCCAGTGTTAGGATTAATGCAATGTATTGCACTTCAGAGATCCTCAGGTCCTCCTCTCCCAGGAGAACAACAGGCATGAGAGCCTGAATGGTTTGTAGCTAATGAACATACACACACTAGGCTCACTCTAATTGTTTGTTTATATATCAATTAATTTAAGTGGAACAAATCTGATTTAAAATATAAAGAGCTTATAAAATGTGTCCTATAAATGTCACAGACATACCAAATACAGAAAATTGCCATATTTTTATATTCCTGAATAAAATGGGAACTGGAAATGTAGGTCAGCTCTAGCAGGTAACACAACATTGAACCAGAAGCCCTCTTATGTGAAAAGACCTCTATACATTATGGGCTGCTTCATCCAAGTAACAGCTACAGATAAGATCGAGCTGCAACCAGTGCTTCAGTAATGCCTGTCGATGTGGCCTTATAAAGGAAGAAATATGTCACTGCAGATGGGTGCAGTCAAGTGGGCAGTCACAAGGCAAACAGTAGGATAATAACTGCTGAAGTAACTATGAAGAGGGAATAGCAAAAGAAGGGCTAAAGGGTAAAATGTGACCTGTTATGTATTTTATATGTGAATGGGTGGACTGCGGCAGCTCTGGAACTAATCTAAAGGTAATCCTTGTAGAGAACTTTTTTCCTTCAAAATTTTCCTGTTTTCTTAATGGATGAATACACATAGCAGGATAAGACCTGTGAAGTCAAGGTTGTTTCCTGTTTCCACGATGAACACAAATGTTTATTGCGTTCACTTCTCTGATACTAAGCAGCTTTAAAATTTTCCAGCTTTTTGTCATAATTATTTTATAATACCCAAACAGAATGAGTGCATTTTTCAACAGTAGAGCAGTATGGATCTCAGGCTTACAGAAAACTTCTTGTACATTAAAAAATTCTATGGTCCCTGAGTGCAACTTAGAAGCGTCTGATATACAGAAAGGGCTATGGAAATCTTTTGATTGACCTTGTTTGTCATTAGTAGTGAGGTACACAACCTGCAGTCCACCAGAACTTGCTCAGAATGTTTTTTCACAATGTGCAAGATTTGAATGTATACATCATGCTGATGACAAAAAAAAAAAAAAGTATTGACTCATTTTGCTTTTGACCAGGGGCAGATGGGGATACAGAACATGATTAACCTAATTCATATTTTGGGGTTGTTTTTTTGATAAATTTTCCTGAGTCTAAATATCATGGATAGAAAATGTAGCTTTCAAACAGATGACTTAAAGTTATAAAGTTCAGTCAAATTGATGCATAATTTGTCACAACAGTTGTTTAGGAAGAGGAAATACTGGATTCAGTTCGGGCCTTGGCCTGCATTATAAATTTGTTCAAAAATCAGCATTTCTGGGTAAGGAAAGATAGACAGCTCTACAGTCACTTGCTGGGATCCCAGAATTACCATTCTTGTGTAAATTCCATGTACTTCTGCCTGACCAGAAACAAAATAGACTGAAGGATTTTTGTAGAATTTGTCTAATGTGAACCGTGGGATTTAAAAGTTAATGGTAGGCATGAGGGCAGACATTGCCTTTCCTTGTTACAGTATTATTACCAGTGCTTCTAAAGAATATGTGATGTAAATTTATTTTCATTTTAAGCAAAATACTGTACTTATCAGCTGGATTTTTCAGGTGTTTGGTAAGATAAAATTGTATGAGATGGTTTAGATATGCTTTCTAAAACTTGCCTCTTTTTGTGGTTGTAAAGACAACTAGTAACAGTATTAATCCATATCTTTGTTGAATTGCTCTTCTCCAAAAGTAATTCAAGGTTAGAGCTGTATAAGAAATTAAAACAAGGAATCTTAAGCTTTCATGTCTGTATTTGCTACTTCTTCTGTCCGAATTTTACTGATAGTACTGCTTAAAATGACTGTTGATCTCTTTCCAGCCAGTCAAATCATAGAATCAAGTTGGAAGGAACCTTCAAAGGCCATCTAGTCCAAACTCCCATGCAGTTAGCAGGAACATCCTGCACTACATCAGGCTGTTCAGAGCCTCATCAAGCCTGACCTTGAAGGTCTCCAGGGATGAGGCCTCCACTACCTCTCTGGGTAGCCTGTTCCAGTGTTTCACCACTCTCATGGTGAAAAATTTTTTCCTGATGTCCTGATATCTAACCTAAACCTCTCCTGCAAAACCGTTGTTCTTTGGCTTATCACTACATACCCTAGCAAACATTCCCTCTCCATCTTTCCTGTAACCCCTTCAGGTACTGACAGGCTGCTATGAGGTCTCCCCACAGCCTTTTCTTCTCCAGCCTGAGGAGCCCCAGCTCTCACAGGAGAGGTGCTCCAGCTCTCACAGGAGAGATGCTCCAGCTCTCACATCATGCTTCCACGACTACCATAAACCATCTCCAACAGTCCCATGCTCTTTTTGTGCAGAGGTCTCCAAAGCTGGACGTCATACTCCAGGTGGGGTCTCCTGTCTGCAGCTTAAATGGCTCAGAATCTTAGAGCCATAATCTCTTCTTTTCCTCCACCTAGCACGTTCCTCCTAACAATCGTCTTCACTGTGCCAAGAGAAACTTCTTCGGTGTTTTTCCTAGACTTTCTGCAGCTCTGCATGGTTACTTTCCACCCTTACTACTTCCGTGAATTGACAGTTGTTAATACCATCTTTAACTACTCATTTGTCTCCTTATAATATGGTGACTGCTTCTTCTTCCTTTTTTTCCATTTGCTACTGTGGATTGACTAATGGGTTTAGATTTGTATTTTAAAACATTAACAGATTTATTGTCACACATTCAAATACTTTCAGATGTGTCTGTCCTCTGTTTCCATTATAACTTCTTCTGTCCTATCCATACTCTTCCTGTCTTTTTCACCAAATCCACATACCCTCTGCTTCTTAGGCTGTGGCTCTATTGTCATCAAAGATGCTCAATGCTGCCAATACATATTTTGTTTCAGAGACACTTTTTTAGACCACTTAGCTTGAATACTCTCTTTATCTGTGCTGCAATAACATTCTCTTCTTTCTCGGATTTAGGAGTAGTGCTCCAGTGTTTCACGAATGACAAATCCTAAAATGTTTCTGCACCCAGCACTGATTCAGTAGGATACTGTTTACACCATGAAGGCTAGAATCTGCAAACTCAGGGTGGATCACAAATTCCCATCTCTCATTAGAAACAAAAAATGGGAATACATCTAAAGGTTATTAATAAATAGCTTGACTTTGTTCACTAAAACCCTGTTATATATCATACAAGTGAAATTGCCCCTAAAGTGGATGTTAAGCTAACCCATCAAGGCAAGCTTTATAAATGTATAGCCAGTCCTGGGAAACACAGGCACCTACTACTGGTATATTTTCTTAGCTAGAAATAAGTGTTTCTAGTTCAATCAGATTACTTCTGTTTAAGAGTAAGTTTCCCAGCATGTAAGAGTTTGATTTAATATGCAGCTAACCTTAGCAATGTGAGCTGGCAAATGAGTGTATATGTGATTCTGCTCCTCATCTCATGCAAGAACCTATTTTTAGATTTGTCTCGGGGCAGTGTTCATATTAAAATATGACAATGGGATGTTTTTCTCAGTATCAAGAACATTACAAGGTTTAGCGTGATACAGATGTGTCAATATTACATAATGATTTTACTTACCTAACTTGCTTTTTTTACCTTTCTATTTAATCAAATGTCTAATGAATGGGCATGGTTAAGAGATGAAGCAAATGTGATTATTAAAACCAGTAATAATTACACTTTATTTATAAATAGCAGATAAATAGCTCTAAGTTTCTATCAAAAACAGAACAGCAGCACTCTATTTACACATGGACTGAATTTATGCACTTAGCAATTTTGATACTGAAGTAATTTGAGTACATACAGAATGCATAGGTTAGGAACACTGTGACAACAGTTTTTCATATCTATGAGTCCAACTATATAATCAAAACACTTATTGACCCTCCTTTTTCCCAGAGTTTTACAGATCTGTAATTGTAATGAAATCATGCTTCCACGACTACCATAAAAGGTTTTCAGCAAAACCTACAAGGTCTACTTTATGAAAGAAATACATAAAAAATAGATTCTCATAGAAAACATTCAGATCTTGGCTCCATATTTATATTCGCATGGCAAAGTATTATTCACTACAAAGGAAAGAGAGGGCTGGCATAGATGGTATGTAGGTTTAAATCCTCTCAACTTGATTAAATAGGCTTTGATGAAAGGAGATGTGCAGATTGCAGTGAACAGTGTCCCACTCTGAAGGTCCTGGTGTGCAACAGATCTTTTCCATGACTGTTGTGATGCAGCCTGATCAGACAGGTGTGACAGCTGAATGTGCACAGTTGCATAATCTCTGCAAGAAAGTGGAATTAGTGAAAGTGCCATGTTATAAACTGCAAAACTGAGCTGTAAGCATTGTCCTTTTTTTTCTGTGTGATCTAGCATAATGTGGTCTTGGTCACTAAAGGAAGATCCTAGGTAATACCCCACAATACGAATGAGAAATTATTATGCTAGTACTATTAACAAATTGTTCCAATTAGATTATTGATGCAAAAAGCCATTTTTCTGACAGATACATCTGTAGTAATAACAGATGTTATAGAACAGAACTTAAGGAAATCTAACAAAATTTTGTAACAAAATCAGAACTTCAAATTATGTAGTTAAAGATCCTGCATAATGCTACTATTTTCTTACCTAAGATTTAGAAGTTCTTTAAAAGTTCCTTAAAAGTTTTACAGATGTTCAACAGATGTTCAGATAGACAAGTAAATTGCTCATTTCATAAACACTGTTTTCTTATAAGTGTAGGATTAAGTTTATATGGAAAGGGTTGTTGAGAAAAACTAGTTGTTTGATGTGAATAAGTTTCAATTAGGGTAAATTTCTTAACATCATAATATGCTGTGATTTCTGCTATTTACCTAGCTTTATGTGGCATTAAGATTTGCTGAAGCTGTGATAGAGTTATTTTTCTTAGTAATTTTCTTAGCAGCTTATACAATGCTGTGTTTAGGAGTTTTGTATGGCAAAAATGTTATTATCACACTTGTGTTTTGGTATCTTTTTTCCCAAGTCTGGAACTCCAGTTCTCCATGTTCTGCTAGTGAGTCAGGTCCACTAGGAATGTAAACCAGAAGATACGGAGGCTCCAACCCTGAAACTTCAAGTCAACAAGATAAAACCCAGTTGAAAATAAGATGCTTAGGACTGATAAGAGAGGAACTTCATCTCTGGAGTGTGATTTTTCTCACACTAAATTGAGGGCCACAAGGAAGGACAACATGGATACTTCTTGAATTTCACTTTTTAAGGACAAGATTAATTTTCAAGACTGCAATGCTGCACGTACTGTAAGTTCACATCAGAGAGTAAAAACCCTTGACTTATTCATTTGACAGAGATTTTGTCATCACCTCTTTCGCTTCGCCATCAGTCAGACTGTACAAGTTCCTGGCTGGAAAATTCAGCCATGTTGCTGCCATCGGGTAATTTATATGCTCTAGGTGGGGTTTGGGTAATTTTTTAGCTGCAAAAGCCCTTCACTTTCTAGAAGCACAGAGTTTCTATTTTTATTCACTAGTACATGGGGAAACATCTATCTACACTTTAAGATCTACTTAGAGTGTTCATTGTAGATTTCATCAGATCCCTGTAACCTTCTGTCCTTAATGAGATAAAAAGTCACAAGTTCCTTGATTCTTTCTTCCACTTTTTAGCAAACTGCTTCAATCCAACACCCTATTTTGTCCAGGAAACTGCAAGACACAGTCCTATTTATCTCTGATAATACAAATCCTGAGACACATTTTGAGACCCCTTTTCTTCCTTTCTGAGGTGAACATTCACTCACACATGTACCGAAGGAGTCTGTGTCAACACAGACATGCTATTATTTACCAATGAAACCAGCAGGTTTTTTAATGTGATCTGCTGTTAAAAAATACCATGGTGGCTCCTACTTTTATGCCTTTCCTTACTGTGTGCAGTTTCTGGGCTTCCATTAGTAGGGTATGTATTCACCTGTGGATTCCTTTGATGGCAGAAAGCCTGTGTGGCAGTAGAGCTGTGGTACAATACATCTCTAATTAACTTTTCAAGATGTCAGAAGAGATAACAGGTATTGAAATACTGAATGTGTGTAGGACTAATGTCAGCACTTTTCCCTTTCCTGTACTCTTCACCACTCCTACAACTCTTCCTGGTTCTTTCTCTCAGGGAGGTATTTATTTGAGTCTGTGTACTGCTGGAAGAGACCAAATTATGTTCCCTTAGTGATTACCACCAGTGGGAAAAATTATTCTTAAATGCCCTGTATAGAACTTGTGGAACTAAAATCTACTTTATTTAGATAGGTTTTCTCATAATGTTGTTATCATTTTTGACATGCAAAACAGACTTTTCTTTGATTTGTCTTGTCATCCTTTAAACATTTTTTTAGCAGCTTGTTTCAAATGTAGTTATTGTTTTATGATAATATATTTGTATCTTTTATGGTATAATAGCTTTAGTTTTAAGCATTTTGAGCTTCCTGAACTCAAACTTCCGATATTTGAGTTTGGAGGGATGAAAGATATCTGGATATCTTCCTATCCAAAGTCCTGAATATATTCCTATAGCTTTCATTTCTATAATTATTTACTTGGAAAGATGTGTAATTACACAAATATTCTAGACTTGCAAACCTTACATTATGTATTTGTAATATGAATATCACCTAGGATGAAATCTGATGCTGAGTTGTGACTCTTATTATGCTAGCAGTGTATTTATCTTATTTTCTTTTGGTTTTTTATAGTATTTTACAGCAAAGATGACATGGTAGCGGGGGTTGGAACTAGATGCTGCAGCCAAGATACTCTTCATAGTCAGGGAAAATAATATTAACTGTTCTGCATGCAATTACTGTTTGTTCAAGCAATATTGCAATCTCTTCTGTTCTTGCGTGTATCATCGGTGTCTGCTAGTTACCTGCTGTCTGCAACTTATTAAATTGCATTGTTTTAAAAATTGAATGGAAGGCAGTTTAACAGTCATACAACAAACCCCACCATTTATCAGTAAGTTGCAAAGCTGAAATTAATTAAGGGCTTTTTCTACTAGCAAAATATTACCAGAAGGAAGGCTTTTGACCTAACAGCACTGTCACCAATTGTGAAATTTAAAGTCAAATTCAATGTATTCCCATCTTTCTCATCTGCAGTCAGAAAATGAGCACTTGGTAAGGTCTGCAAAATATAAGCTTTGCTTGATCTTCATTGCAAAAGATCTCAATTCTAGAGCAGTTTTTACACAACATATTTTCCCAGTGCAGTTTGTCACATGTTTGCAGTACATCGTTTGGGTTTTTTTCCAAGTAACTGTTTAGCTTTTAGTATTTCTGCTTACTGGATGTCTTAAATAAGAACCCAGATAATGCAAAACTGTTTTGGCATGTGTGCTTTCTTTTTCACATGCTACATGTAAACACTGAGCACTTTTTCTTAGCTGTTTGTCTCTATATCACTTTCCTTTGAACTGACATTGATTTTGTTACTTGGTTTTCACTTTGCCATTTCACCACTCTGAAGGTACGAAATAAAACTTATCTCACCATGCAAGTTGCACGGAAAATTATTGTATTACCAAATGTGACATAAGGCAGACTGGAGATATCTCCCACACTTGCATTTATACTTCCTAGACAGGACAGACAGTATCAGTTGACAGCCCACCTCTCCCTATTCTAAGGCTGTAGTATATTTGGTACACAGTAATTTTCGTATCAGTTTAATTGTAACACTTTGAAGCAATATTATAAGAAGAGTACAAAAAATACAGAGGTTATTGACAAACTTCAGCTTATATGGTTTTTGTAATTAAATAGTCTTGATACATGCTGATTTTCTCTGAAGTCTCTTGCTTTTATTCAACCTTTAAATCTTTGATGCAACAGAAGAACAAAGTTCAGTCTTATAACAGATTAAGACTTGCGAAGTGTTGATCTTATAAATTAAGGGACTGATTGTCTTCATTAAAGCTTGACAAGTTCTTTGAATGAGGCTTGTGAAGGAAACCTAGGGAGTACTCAACCCTAAGCCAAGAGAATCTTTAGAGGATCACACTTGTCCTGCAGAATGCTAAAATGTATAGTACAACAATACTTAGGTATGGTAAAAATTATTTTTGTCTATTTTCATCTCCTAATTTCAGTGAAAGCCAAAAGATGCCACGAAAATAGTAGAGACAGTGACCTGGATCATTATAAGAAATACTAAACCTAATGTGTCAGGCTTCAACATGTTCTGCTGTCTTTGTAACATTTTGTTCAAAACCCATCAAAAATAAGACCTCAGTTTGGGGCCCTGACAGGAAATGAGCCATCTCAAATTCAAACAAAAGCTCTAAGTAACCACAGATAAATGAAGACACACTGCAGACCGTTCAGAATTACACAAAAAGTTGTGAAGCTGGAAGATTTTTCTTCTGGCTATTATTTTCCCTTCCTTTCAATCGCCATGTTTTTACAGTGCTCCAGACAGCCTAAAACTAATATAGTAATTTATAACATAAATGGCTTTGGATCACTTATACGGTGGAATAGTTTTAACTCAAGTTACTTTTAAAAACATTGAAATATCTCAGAGAGCAAGCTATGTGTCTCATCTTTAAAATGCTCGGTGAATCATTAAACAGCACACTGCTCATTTTGTGATATCCAGTGCTTAGTCCCCAACATCTCAGTGATATCTACTGTATTACCATCCTAATACTGTTTATTAAGGAGCGAGAAATTTCAGCTGTAATTAAATGTCATCACATTATAAAACCTCTTAGACAGCAGCAAAGAAACATGATCCAGCTTCCTCTACCCTCCCTGTTTACAGACCATTTCATTGGTACACAAAATCCTGCTTTATAAGTGGTAAGAATATATTGGCAAGTACATCAGTACTGTGAAAACTGATACTTAGAGCTCCAGACCATTTTTAACATACAATAGCTCTCAACAATCTGCGATACTGCTTTTCCTTGTAGCATAGATCTTTTTCTCATTAGATACATGGCCTTCCATCAAAACTCTACTGAGTTTATCCAGCAATATGAGCAACTGTATTGTCCTGGTCTTTTTTTTTGTTTGTTTGAGGAGAATGCTACCTGGACATTTGTGCCTCACAAATGAGTGTTTCCTCATGATGAGTGTTTCCTCTCAAGGGTTTGTTATTTTTAGAGAAGACCCCCTGCTTTAAGAACCAAGGCAGAAGTATGTACAATTAGTGAATAAGAAAATACAAAATGAAATGGAAATTAAAGCTAAGAGAGAAAAAAAATTTCAAGAGTCCATCAGTCAGTGAACTGCACTGATATGGAGAACCAATTGTTGAACCTGACAGAATGACAGCCATTGTAATTAGTTAATGTTTATTATATTGAAGCAAATATGACCCAAATAGGACTAGAATGAAGTTATGTCATATCTTTCATAAAGAAGTAGGGACAGAACCTGTCCTGAGGAGTTTGCATCTACACCTTTGCAACATCAAAATGCAACTATATATATAGGAATATCTTTGGAGAAATTGTTAATATTCCTTCTGACATGTAACCCACTAACAGAGCTGGCAGTCATATTCTAAGCTCATTGCATCTTCTAAATGACCTTCAAGTATGTGAAATGCATGCTACAAACAAAATTTGCATGAGTTACAAAAGCTCTACATGTTCAAAGTAAGGCATCTATCAATGCTACTGCAAACAAGTTAGGCACTGAAGGTGCAGATGTTCATAGATGTTAGTTAAGGAAGGCAATTGTTATATAAATTCGGCTTAGCTAAGTCCTTGAGTCTCATTTTTGAGGAACAAGGAGATAGCAAGTCTAGCCAGCTAGTAGAGAAAGGGAAAAACAGACCTTGACACTAACTTGAACTGAGACTGCTTTCCCTGCCAACTATAATATGACTTCAAAAGTTCAGGCTGAGGAAGACTATGTGCTTCATCACGAGGACCCTCAAATACCACCACCAGAGGGAAATGGTCATGTACCAATAGGAGGAGACCCCCACTGAAAGATAGTGTAGTGAGCAGGCACCAAGAAGAAGAGATTTGAGATACTGGACTCCTGAGTATTCATAAATGAGGCAGAGATTTCTAAAGTAATGCATGACTATGTATGGTAGTGGTATATAATTTTCAAAAGTTCTATTTCTTGGTGCGTGCATAAAGATGGAGTAGTTCCCTGCATGTCCAGTGCTGCAATAAATACCTACTGAAGTCATTAGACTACAGAGGCTTCTTTCCTAGCATCAAAAGAAAATTTATGCAGTCCCACCTGGAGCACCACATCCTACTTGGATGCCTCCAGCACAGGAGAGACATAGATCTACTGGAGCAGCTCCAGACAAGGGCTGTAAAAATGGTCAGAGGGCTGGAACACCTCTCCTATGAAGGCAGGTGGAGAGAGCTGGGATTGTTCAGTACTGACCAGAGGTGACTGTAGGGGGACCATATTACAGTGTTCTGTACCCAAGTGGGTCTACAGGGAAGATAGAGACTCTCTGCATGGGTGTGTAGTAATAGGACTTCTTTTTAACTGAAAGAGGGGAGATTTAGGTTAGATACTGGAAAGAAATTCTTTGCTGGGAAGGTAATGAGACACTGGAACAAGATGCCCAGAGAGGTTGTGGATGCTCATCCTAAAGGAGTTCAGCACCAGGCTGGACAGGGTTTTGAGCAATCTGGTCTGGTGGGAGGTGACCTTGCCCATAGCAAGAGGATTGGAATCAGACTGTCTTCAGGGTCTCTTTGAATTCAAACCATTCCATAATTCAGTGTTTCTGTGATTCAGGCTCTCAAGTGGTGTTGCTGATTAGTAGCTTTATTAATTTTACCCAAATATGATGAATAATTCTGTTTGGCTTCTGTTCACTAAAAAAGATCTCCAGAACAAAAGGCAACATTCATTCCCTATGGCATGATTTCCCCTTTGTTCAGTTGCAATGCATGCATGTGTCCAAAATGTCCAAAGAGAAATACTAATTAACAGAATCACCTGCCTGCTGTACAGTAAGCATCTCAATTTGTCATCAGCACATCTAGATCCTCAGTTTCTTTCTCTTACTAAACCTATAGATTTATTAGAAATGCATGCATACCTGAGAATAAAGCAGGAAAGAATAAAGTATTAAATCTATTTCATTCTCTATGACACCAACCCTCAGGTTGATTGCAAGGAAGAAAGATAGGTGTTCTGAATCATTGGGCCTGATTTGTATCTTATTATGTCTTAGGGCAAATACAAAATTACTTCTTTGCAGATACACTTTCCTCATTGTTTATGTTTTAATTAGATGGTCTATAGAGAAACAGTCCTGTGTCAGAACTTGTGGGCCACTCAGAGGGAAGGGGAGCATCTTCTTACAGAATCATAGAATAATTTAGGTTGGAGAAGTCCTTTACTCCAAGTACTAGCCCAGCACTGCCAAGTATACACCCAAACCATGCGCGGAACAATGTATCTATGATCTTTTAAATACTTTCAGAGATGATAATACAACCAGTTCCCTGGATTCTCTGTAACAATGCTTGAAAATCCTTTCCATGAAGAAATTTTTCCTAATATCCAGTCTAGACGCCCTTGGTACTTGAGGCCATATTCTTCTTGTCCTATTACTTCTATCCTGTTTCCCTAGCTTCTGGCAATATGTCTCCTACAGGACTTCAGATACTATTAAGTGATGATCCTCAATGACTCTTCAGCAGCAGCCACAGAGATGACTCCAAGAGAGTTAATGCATCTGTATTTGCTGCCACCTAGATATTTGCTGGGATTTTGCAAAATGGCCCCAAATAAGCTGAATAAAAACAGGATGATGTTTCACAGAGAAGCACCTATGCAAGGCAGGGAGGGGTTTGTGTTGCAAAAAAGAACAATATTCCTTTTGTCCCAGAAAGAGCCACATATAACAGGTGATTAAGTACTATTAAATACCAAAGTGACTCTCTAAACATCACTGGAGGGGTGAGTGACTTCAGGAAACTGTAAAAAGAGAAGTAAGGCCCATTCCAAGGCACTAAATGTACTAAGGTTTACTTCCAGTGCTGAACGAAGTCAACCTTTTAGCATAACCTTGTTTATGAAGCATTTAATATACATGTTTTAATACCTATCATACACTCAAGCTTTCCTAACAGTGATATGATACCCTTTGGACTGAGCTGACAAGTAAATAGCCTTAACTCTCAGTGAAAGATGAGTGATATTTAGGTCTTGGTCCTTAAGACAACTTTCAGATTTTTTTCTGGTTAAGTTCCAGTTCACAAAACATTCACTCAGCTTTGTAACGGCTTTACTGGATAACAAAGGACAGTTTTGGTATCATTCCCTTTCTTCCAGAGAAAATCTGGGTACTGTCAGGGAGTAACAGATTGTGAGTAGTCTTTCCAAACAATAGGGGATGTGGGAACTAAGTGTGCTAAGAGGTTGCTATAGCGTACTAGTCCATTGCCCCTCACATTCTTTTCTGTTTTATGTTGGGTTTTTATATTGCCCAGAGTGTGGGAGGGATCACATCAAGCACTGGGGCTGCACCACCATAGCTTTTTGTAAGAAGGTGAAATGAGTTTCAATTTAGTGTCAGCAACTGATTATAGAACAGTAAAACATAATCCTAGCAGCTTAGTAACTAAACAGCTATTTACGGAACTGCTTACCTTCTTAAGTGTAAGTGGTGAGATAAGAGGCAAACATAGTTACAGGATTAGGTATGTTCAGCAAACAAGGATTTTGAACAAAATGTTGCTCCTAGTGAGTGTAAAAGTATGTTGCTTTTTTTGGACTGAACAGCTTAGAAGATTGCCCTCCAAAGTATGAGTCAGGCCGTAGACATTTCAAAGTTACTGTAGCTCCTGAGAAAAAGCTGAAACTGGTGACTGTAAGTTTCAGATGATTTATATATGCTGTATGTCAAAGTCTATTTACAGTTTACTACTATTTCTAAGGTTTTAATAATTGTTAATTCATTACTATTGTTCCCTTCAGACAAAGTATATTGGTAGATTACTGTTGGCAGGCAGCTGACTCCACATAAATCTGGCCTGTGACAGGCCTGCAGTCACATTTATCATCTCTTCTTCCTTGTTTTGTTGGATTGGGTGACTGATGATGACTCAGAAATTGCCAAATACACTCTCATGCTCCACCTCCTTTCTCACTGTGAAAGGCTTTTCAATAGCTTTGTGGGTCCAGGGCAGTGTTACATAATGATTGTAAGAGTCTGGCTATGATTTTTAATTTTTTTCAGAAAAAAAATTAATAAGGACTAGTATCTCTTACTATTTTGAATCTTGTAACTAAGGCTGTTATTACTATCACATAAATTTTCTCTCAGGAGGTGGAATTAACCCCTATAAGCTACAGTAAGGCAAACACAATACCACCTTTCTGCAAGACTTGTGTGTTGCAATAACCACCTTTATGGCGATGTATGCCTTTAAAAATGAACTTGTATCTTCAAATGAGTGGTAGTTCAGCCACTTCTTGCTGTTTAAAGAAAAAATTGCTTTTCATTGTGGAAAGCTTCTTACCATCCTGGCAACATTGTGCCTCTACTGGTCATAGAGAGAATGAGAAACACAGAGCAAGTATACATGAAATGAAGTAGTGGGTTGATCTTGAAAGGAGAAGAAACAAAGATGAAAAAGCCCATGGGTTGAGATAGAGAAATCACTCACCAGTTACCATCACAGGCAAAATAAACTCAACTTGAGGAGAATTAATTTAATTTATAGAGAGTTAAAAACAAGAGTAGGAGAGCAAGAATTGAAAACAAAACTGGAACCACCTTCCTCTCATCTCCCCCTTCTTCTCAGGCTCATTTTCACTTCTTCATTCCTGGCTCCTCTACTTGTCCACATACACACTCCCTCAAGCACCATGAGGGATGGCTAACAGGGGTTTTGGTCCATTTGTAACACTTTATCCCTGTCACTCGTTCCACTTCATATTCTTCTCATGCTCCAGAAAGAGGTTCTTCACATGGATGTAATCCTTCACTAATTTCTCCAAGGCAAGTCTTTCCCATGAGCTTGCTGTTTTTCAAGAACTGCTCCAGCATGGATCCTGTCCATGAAGTGCAGTCATCTGGGAACAGGCTGACACAATGTGGGTCCCCCATGAGTTCACAAGTTCTGCCAGAAGATTTGCTCATGCATGATCTCTTTATAGACTGCTACTTCCTTCAGGACATGTCCATTCACTGACTGCTGTGAGGTTCTCTGTGGGCCGCAGCAAGAGTGTCTGTTTAAACATGGTCCCCCTCTCCATGACCCGCAGGGGATTCTGTGCTTGGGTGACTGGAGCACCTTCCCCTTCCTTCTTCACTGAAATGAGTATCTGCATGATTATTTTCCTCACATTTTTCTCACTCTCTCTCTCACAGCAGCTATGCATAGTTTTTTACTCTTTTTTAAATATGTTCTCACACACATGTGATAATGTATTTTATGTTAATTAATATTAATATTGATTATGTTATTATTATTAAAATTAACAGGTGTCACCGGTGGTGTAGGTAGGCACCATATCTTCAGGTATCCATTTTTAGCTGGAACTTGCTGTATCCTTTCCCAAAGGCTACCTGGAAGTCTCCCTGCTAGGTTGGATTTGCCATGTAAACCAGGTACAGACAGTATCAGTATTGAATGCGTTGTTCTTATTTCAATCACTGAAACCTTCAGGTGCTACCAAAGTAAGCCTAGTATCCTATTGTTCTTTAAAATTATTAGAATAGCAAAGGACTTAATCTAGGTTACTACAAGCAAAACTTAATTTCTCAATTCTAATGTCTATCCTTGAAATATCAAGCATCAAAACTAAGTAAATTACTAGTTTAATAAAAGTCATTAAACACAGTAAAAATGCATAGCAAGGGAGTTGATCTGATAATTTTTTTAAAATCTTCTTTTGAACAAAGTGTTCAAAAAACTAAGTGTTTCAAAAACAAAGTGGTTTTTTTACAGTTTTCAGCTATGTGACATTTCTTCAACTTTTAGGATTCACTAATTTCTATTATAGGACATATGTACATAAGACCTTCAAAACTATTCTAAAGTGATGTGGATTAACAGCAAAAGTTGCCAGCAGCTAGTTCTGACTTACTATACCAGTGTGTATTTGAAGTTAATTCTTGATCTTGTATAAAACTAGCTAAAAGTGAGGAGCTGAAGCCATGTTGATTGCACTGATGCCTATATTTCTCCATTTTATTAGTCACTAACCTGATCCAGTCTGAGAGTCCTTTGAGAAGGTGAAAGAAGCTGAAACCAAAAGGGGGCAATGCTTTTCATCTCTATTTCAATACCTTTGTTCCTAACACTCCTTGGTGTAAAAATAAAAAAGATAGGGAACTAATTTTTACTCAGAACTATTAATCTGATTTCGGGGCCTAGATTTCACTAGGCAGCTTTCCTGAATATTCTGTGGTATTTTTGTGTTTTCTCTGCTTGTTTTGGATCTTCAATGCTGTTCTCGCAGGTTTTTTACCTGAGCTGTTCTGGAGTATTCCTCAGCTCTGGCTGTGCATCTGTACCACAGCTTTTTCTCTTTGTGGTTTAGCATTATTTATTTATTAATGGCTCGTGGAGTTGCAAGATGCTTACATATCATTACCAATTATGTCATTAGCAGTATCACAGTGTACACAAATGCTTGCATGCTGTTTTTAATACTATTATTATATCCTTATACCTAATTTGAAGGTATGAAAATATTAGTTATACTCTATTTAGTGCAATTCTACTATATGGTGATGCTGTGAAAAAGCAAAAAAATTAAACTTAATAGTCATGATAACTATTAAGCAGGTATTTATTGCAGTGCTGGAAACATGGAGGATAACTCAAATGTGCATGGCAAATTACATGACAGGCACAGTATTTATCTGACACAGACTAATTTCATAATTTCATAATCAAGGTTGGAAAGGACCTTTCAGATCATCAAGTCCAACCATCAGCCCAACTCTGACAAGCCTCATATCTGGACGGGGACTTGAACCCCTGACCCTCAGATTAGGAGTGTGATGCTCTCCCAACTGAGCTATACATCCAGGTCAATGACTGATTACAAATGCATAAAGTTTCTGAGAATTTATTAGTTTCACATCAGTGTTGCTGCCTGAACCCCCATCTGCTCCTGGCCATCTTGCCCCACCATTGTAACTGGAAGGGTTTGGGATTCACAAATAAAAGCACATAACCCAAATCTTAAAACACATATATACCTTATTATATGGGTAAGCTAATTTCTCAGCTTCCTAACACAGACATGCTACCCCCTGAGACACACCTGAAATGCAGAAAACTCAGTAACAGTTACAAACATGTTATTAATCAGGCATTCTTTATTGCAGCACTGGGCAGCATGGGGGATTGCTCCTCCAAACATTCACACCACCAAACTGGCTTGCTCACCATTTACAGCACTGAGTTTGCAGATATTCATCAACTAAGCAAGAGCACTCCATGTATAGTCACTAACTAGGTGAGAGACCTAACTATCATAGTTTCCATCCCTTCACAGCTGTTTGTCAAGACCCTTACAATATGTCAGACCTAACGGCTGTAGCTAACTTGCTGCCCTACCTTGAGCACTGGACTGATATAGAACCCTTGCCAGTTACTGCAGCTGTACAGGCTGCTTCTCTGATGCTGAGTCATAGTCCTGTTCAAGGGAGTTTATTTGCGAGTTTTCAAGTTTCTTTGTTGCAGCTATGGTAAACTCGTTGCAGCTATTTCTTAAGTTTTGCTGTTTCTTAATTAGTAATTTCTTTATTACTTCTATTCAGTAGTTTATAAAATTTGATTTTTAAATTTCCTTTATTAACCCTAATTTGCAAATGGGACATAAAGATTGGAGGGTAAGAGGTTAAGACTTACTCTTCCCTGCAGGCCAGAAGGGAGTTAAGAGCTATGGTCAGAACACTTGCTTGGCAGAGACAATAAGGTCTCAGTGGAAGGAATTGTGTTGCTCTCTGCCCAGTCACCCAGAGGCTCATATTTATTATGTTCCACAGTCTTGACATGTGGAGCCAGATTGTGCCAAGAGGTGGAACTGGGGTGCAAAATTTTGGAAAGTAATGCTCCTGCTGCATGCACATGCACAGCCATACCCATGTTCTCTACTCCTGAGAGTCATTTGCCTATCTGTAGTTCCATCTTACCAGCTTGATGAATTCCAGTACTGCTCTCAGTCAACATCAGTGCCTGAAAGAGGGACATCTTGACCCAACAAATATGTAGAGGAGTCATGAAAACAAGATCCATCTGGTCTTCTGAGATCATCTAGTAATTTTACATTCCCTTCCCAGTCATTATGTGAGACTCTGTTCTTAATGTTCCTGGTCATCTTGCCCCCATCAATATAATTATCTGAACCTTTGTTTGTAAGAGCAGTCTACAGTTCCAGGAGCACCCACACATCCCCTGCTTGCAAGAACACTCTGACCATTCCCACAATTTGTAAAGAAATTCCTGTCCCCATCTTATCATTTTGGTGCGCATACATGATAAGCCCTCTGGCTACACGCAGCTTCACTTTAAGCATTCATGATTACAATCAATTTCTTAGCATCTTCTCTTCAATAAGAAACAAGTCTTCTGCTTTGCCTACAATTTATTTCATATTAGATATTTTACTCCTTTGCACTGCTGGAAAGGCTAAAACCCNCAGTATTTATCTGACACAGACTAATTTCATAATTTCATAATCAAGGTTGGAAAGGACCTTTCAGATCATCAAGTCCAACCATCAGCCCAACTCTGACAAGCCTCATACCTGGACGGGGACTTGAACCCCTGACCCTCAGATTAGGAGTGTGATGCTCTCCCAACTGAGCTATACATCCAGGTCAATGACTGATTACAAATGCATAAAGTTTCTGAGAATTTATTAGTTTCACATCAGTGTTGCTGCCTGAACCCCCATCTGCTCCTGGCCATCTTGCCCCACCATTGTAACTGGAAGGGTTTGGGATTCACAAATAAAAGCACATAACCCAAATCTTAAAACACATATATACCTTATTATATGGGTAAGCTAATTTCTCAGCTTCCTAACACAGACATGCTACCCCCTGAGACACACCTGAAATGCAGAAAACTCAGTAACAGTTACAAACATGTTATTAATCAGGCATTCTTTATTGCAGCACTGGGCAGCATGGGGGATTGCTCCTCCAAACATTCACACCACCAAACTGGCTTGCTCACCATTTACAGCACTGAGTTTGCAGATATTCATCAACTAAGCAAGAGCACTCCATGTATAGTCACTAACTAGGTGAGAGACCTAACTATCATAGTTTCCATCCCTTCACAGCTGTTTGTCAAGACCCTTACAATATGTCAGACCTAACGGCTGTAGCTAACTTGCTGCCCTACCTTGAGCACTGGACTGATATAGAACCCTTGCCAGTTACTGCAGCTGTACAGGCTGCTTCTCTGATGCTGAGTCATAGTCCTGTTCAAGGGAGTTTATTTGCTAGTTTTCAAGTTTCTAATTTTTGGCTTGGGTAAACTCGTTGCAGCTATTTCTTAAGTTTCGCTGTTTCTTAATTAGTAATTTCTTTATTACTTCTATTCAGTAGTTTATAAAATTTGATTTTTAAATTTCCTTTATTAACCCTAATTTGCAAATGGGACATAAAGATTGGAGGGTAAGAGGTTAAGACTTACTCTTCCCTGCAGGCCAGAAGGGAGTTAAGAGCTATGGTCAGAACACTTGCTTGGCAGAGACAATAAGGTCTCAGTGGAAGGAATTGTGTTGCTCTCTGCCCAGTCACCCAGAGGCTCATATTTATTATGTTCCACAGTCTTGACATGTGGAGCCAGATTGTGCCAAGAGGTGGAACTGGGGTGCAAAATTTTGGAAAGTAATGCTCCTGCTGCATGCACATGCACAGCCATACCCATGTTCTCTACTCCTGAGAGTCATTTGCCTATCTGTAGTTCCATCTTACCAGCTTGATGAATTCCAGTACTGCTCTCAGTCAACATCAGTGCCTGAAAGAGGGACATCTTGACCCAACAAATATGTAGAGGAGTCATGAAAACAAGATCCATCTGGTCTTCTGAGATCATCTAGTAATTTTACATTCCCTTCCCAGTCATTATGTGAGACTCTGTTCTTAATGTTCCTGGTCATCTTGCCCCCATCAATATAATTATCTGAACCTTTGTTTGTAAGAGCAGTCTACAGTTCCAGGAGCACCCACACATCCCCTGCTTGCAAGAACACTCTGACCATTCCCACAATTTGTAAAGAAATTCCTGTCCCCATCTTATCATTTTGGTGCGCATACATGATAAGCCCTCTGGCTACACGCAGCTTCACTTTAAGCATTCATGATTACAATCAATTTCTTAGCATCTTCTCTTCAATAAGAAACAAGTCTTCTGCTTTGCCTACAATTTATTTCATATTAGATATTTTACTCCTTTGCACTGCTGGAAAGGCTAAAACCCTGTTTCCTGATTTCCACATGAATTTAACTCTCTAAGTCAACAAATCCTTGAGCATAAGAATTTTTCAGGAAAGCACAGTTTCAGATGATTCTTTTTGCAGTTCCTTCTCCAGTATGTATTTTTCAATTCATATCATTTTTATATATGATTTGTATGAGAAATTTCTGACACAGGTGACATGAGGCAAAGCTAAGTTTTATTATGGTACCAGAAGCACAGGGAAAGTGGGGATTTAAATTCTTTACATGCACTATTTCTGTTTTGAGCTCATCTATTTATTATAATGCCAGAACTTACTTACATTGTATTCTTCTTCCTGATGTTTACCTGGAACTCATTTACATTTGGTTTAGTTTCTTTCAGGAAACAGATTGCAAAAGCAAGTCACAGCTTGTATACAGGTTGGACATTCTCACGATACAGTGTCAAATAATATGGACAGATAAAGTGCTGGCCATTTTCATCCTTACCATTCCTGAGATAACATCCCATATTCCACCTCATCATCTGTGCTGACATACACATGGAAAGATTTTTCCCGTGAAGGGAGGGCAAATACTGGGGCTTAGATCAGTTTTCTTTTACTTCTCAAATATTTTCTTTTCCCACTTGAGTTTCTCATCAACTCTATTAGTTTCTCATACAAGAATTTCACATACTGTGTATAGTTCTCAACCCACAATCTGCAATAATCTATTAACCATAAAAAATGTCTTATTTCACTTTTTTACCTCAGAAGAGGAATAGAAGAATATCAGAAATACATTTGGGGCTTATTTTCCTTTTTCTCTCACTTATTAAATGTCCCAAGTATTTTACTTCTCATTGGACAAACTGTAATTTACGTTTTGAAACCCTAAGTCCTCTTCCCCCTAAAAAGTTTAATAATTTTATAGAAGAATGTATACATTTAATTTCTCCCCAGAAATCCCCATACACTCCCAGCAGAGGTAAGAATTCTTCCAAGACTTGTTCAAGGGCTTGTACAAACAGTTTAGCACACTCCATAGGCTCTTGAGGAAAAGAGGTCCAGCATTGTTGTTGTTTTCCCCTGTATCAAAATCTTCCCACTCAAAAGCAAACAAGTCCAAACTGTTTTCCTCAAGAAAGAGGCCCAAATAGTGTCTGTGTGCCCCCAAATCGAGTAAAAAGATATATTCTTCTCCCTGGTGTTTAAATTTATCTAGGGCTCTTTGTGATGATCTGACCTCAGTGTGACAAATGAAACTCACTCAATTTTGATTTAATGGCTTTTATTAAGCCACTGTTTTGGTGAAAATCGATGGGCCAAGAAGTAACAGCACTGGGTGCTTAGCTGTAGCCAGAGGCACACTTGTTGAAAGGATACACAACCTTTTATACATTAGATATTGCATCAGACATACACATATTGATTAGTTTCTGAGAATACATTCGCGTTTTTCTTAGAACTTATCTGCATTCTTCCCTCCTAGTCCTTCTTCTTAGAGCCCGTGTGGTTTTGGTGGTTGCTCTCAGAATGAAATTAACACTCTTCCTTGTTCTGAACTTCTGACCCACCATCTCTTGGTAAGGCTCCAACTGATGGTAAGTGTTGTTTTTCTGCTTGCTTAGTGTTGCCCAGTCACCTCATTAATCAGACATCCAAGAGGACTCAGGGCTGGTTACATCTGCATAGTAACAAGTAATATTCTCCAAACAATTACAAAAGCCTTTTCTTATCTACCACACCAGCAGGTAGAGTCCCTGATACCCCTAATGTTGGAAATAATTCCCTTCCTCCACCACTTTATATGCTTTTAGTTCCTTCTATTTTATTGTGTGTTTTCTTTGAAAATGTTCCTCTTTTCCACAGTTATAATATCTCTCAGGGCTCATCATCCAAGCAGGTGAGATTCTGTTATCCTGAGGAGAAGTCCTAAAATCTCTTTTCCATTCCTCACATTCTGATTCCTTCCTGGAACTGAACCTCTTCCTCTTCACATGACACCTGGTTGTAATTTCACTACCTGTTCTACTATATCTGTTATAGTATAACTATTTCTGTTATAGTATAACTATTTTGGTTAATCTTCATCCCATCTCACATACACTTTCTGAGCTTTCTGCAACATGTCATTTAGTCCTTCCTCATGCAGCCTTACAGCTTTTCCAGTTTCTTTCTCACATCAGGCCAGGCATTGGTGGCAAAGTGTACTTTCAGTAGTTCCTGGCTGACATCACTGTCTGGATCTGCCCCGGAGTGTTGCTGAATACTTCTCCTAAGTTGTTGAAAACACTCAGTAGGATATTCTTCTTTTTGGTGTTCATTATCAAAGGCTTTCCTAAGGTTTTGTCCTTGGGACACAGCCTCTTTAATTCCTGGAATTAACAGCCTTCAATCAGATGCATCAGTTAGGTTCCAATTTGGTCTTCTTATATGGAAATTCTGCTCTCCAGATGTTCCTTTTTGTGCATCAGGAAGGTTGTCTCTTTCCCAGATTCTTACTGTCTTTCTTCAGGTGTAAGCAGAGTTCCTATAATGGATGCCATTTCATATCCCGGGTGTAAATATCGGTGCCTCAAAATTGGTCTAATTGCTCAAATAATCCCAGGGGATTTGCTAATAGCTTTTTAATTTCTCATTTATTTCTCATACTTCCAGATTAGTTAGAGGTATGTTCACTAATCCAGCCCTTCCAGAACCCAACATGGGCACCTCTCTCAAAAGGAATGCGTTGGCTGCTTCCAAGGGATCTCAGCAGTATACTGGCAAAGTTTGGTTATAGTGTTCTAATCTTTCAGATTCTGTAGCCTGAGCTCTTTGAGAGCTCTTGGTCCAGATCATATGGGAGAGGCAAGTTTTTCAGAGGATCCCACTTTTTCTCCATCTTTCTATTATGCCCACTCTCTTTTTTCTTATATAAGAAGATTGACACACTTCTTGTCTAGCAGAAGGTATATTAAGTTTTTCCTGAGTTTCCTTACTATTAACACAAAGGGTTAAAGCCTAACATGTCAAATCACCTGATGACTCTTACTGTGTCCAGTATATTGGTTCCTTGGCCCAGTCAAACATACATAGCTCGTACTGATATACATATCCAAAAAAAGAAAGCCCAAACATAGCTATTCATCAAGTGCCATTCTTTTAAGCAGTAATAAAAATGTCTTATTTAAAAATATTTTATTGAAGTGCTTATAAGTTTATTTTAGTTTTTGGAAGAAAAAAATACAAGTTTGTCCTGTTTTTTATCAATAAAAAGAAAAAATATTGAAGGATAGTAGCATAAAAGACAGGTTGTTACAGATGTTTTAATAAAAATAATTTCATTTTTATGATATAGGTAGATGTTTTTTATTTTATTTTCAGAAGTATTTGTAGATCTTACTTCTGTGTTTCTGATAAATACTGAGCCATATAATGAGCTTGTATTTCTCCCACTTAACAACGTGCCTTAATACAGTCAACATAAAGACTTGTTCCATTCTCATAGGATTAATTAAGCTGATATGAAGGAGCAGAAACTGTTTTGTTCAGCTTAGACGACTAAAATAAAGATAACAATGTGCAAGAAGATTCTTCTCATTCTTTCATTAACTCTTCATTAATTCTTTTATTATTTAATTACAAGTGGAGAAATAAAAAATTGGAGGAAAATATTATATTAACTACAGCCTTTCTGTCATGTAGTGGCAAGTTTGTACTACACATATACACATATAGTGAAGTGATGCCAGTTCTACATCACAAATTATACAGTAATTTCATTTCTGTTGCATCTCTCTAGGTTCCAGTCCTCCTGCTTAGTCTATTGATTTAGCCAGTTCGGTCAAAATAAAAGCACAAGGAGAAAACAACAAATAGAGAGAAACTAAAATTAAATTAAATTTAAAACCACACATAACAAAGACAGAGTACCTCAAGGGAGAGGGACCAAGAAAAAAAAGATTCTACGGGTGAGACCAGATCTCAAACTTGAATGAAGTGCTTGTTCCCAAGAAGGTACTTAATATTTTGGCTGTTCATCAGCCACATAAACTCGGACAAACCTTTTTCTCTGATTTTGATAGAGTCCTCCAATGTATGCCATTGCCTGCGTATACTACTTGGAGCAATCACATTTACCAAGAGCTAGAGAGCTATCAAAATGCTGGACAACCTCTCAAAGTTCCCAGAAGTGATTTTTTAAGAGGTTGTTTATTGTTAGAGTAATCTTTCTGACCATGTGTAGGTGTGAAATTTCGACAATGAGGTGTAGTGTTTGTGCTGAAAGAGGGGTTAGGGACATGAGCTGCCATGAAAAATTTAGAATAAAAAAGTAGACTATGCCCTCCAACAATTTGAGAGAGCTCACCTGAGGAATGTCTCACTGGACTCTCCCTTTATTCGAATGAAGTTAACTCATTTTCACAACTCCTCTGTCTCTCATGTGAACCCACTGACCTCAGGCAACAGGAACTTTCTCAACACTTGGAACAGGAATGGTATAGATGGAATGATAATTTTCTGTAGAGTAAGAAGACACCAGGTAATGTCTGCATTTGCATCTCTGCATCTGTGCAAAACTATAGTTTAAGTGGAAACTACAGGAAGTCTCAAACTGTCTCCTGCCCCCAAAAGATCTAGAAAGCTTTTGTGCAGTGCCAGAAATACGCAGACACTGAATATTACTGGCCAGTGGCCACATATACAGAGAAAACAGAACTGTGAGAATCCTGGAGTAATAGCCAGTAAATTAAATTAGAAGGACCTGAGTATCTGACCAGCCACTTTAGTAAAAAGGGATGACACCGTCCTTAGGATCACCATACTTTTTCAGTTCCTGAGTGTCTTTTTCTATGTTTTGCTTTTACACTGAATCCTCTTGACACAGACCAAGTTCTATGCATTGTCTTTGAAAATTTCATGGTAGAAGTTTACACACATAGCAGTTTCCAGATTTTGACATGTATTGTACTGCAAAGTACTTGAAGCAACTGTTTATGAAGATTGTTACTACGTTACTACGTTACTACCTGTTGTACAGATTTACAGTCTGAGACTGCAGACAATGATGAGTCTGATAAAAATGAGGTACAGAGACTGTGCAGAAGAAACAATTAAGACTGGCTTTGCAGTGACTTGTGGAATATATGGGGATTAAGGCTGCCCTGGATATCATGGGATGTATAAACAACAGGATAGCTTTGGGAAGCAAGGACAGCCTGCTTTTTGTCAGCAAGGACAGTAAAACCAAGATAACAGAGTCTTTTCATGTAGTTCTTTGTTTCCTTGAGGGTCTACCGTGCCTGATAATTGATCTTTGCCTCATTACCTGTGAAATCCATATGTAAGTTGACATCTCTGTATATGCTAATGAAGATTTTAGTGATCACACTGAGCACATGTTGTTATAGCACTCACCTTTCTACCTAAATCATACTTCATGCCACCTAGGGAAGGTTAACCTCCTAATTTTGGGGGTAAGAGGATAGAGAAAATTACCATTCAATTGGGAGAGCAGAAATCTTGTAGCTGGCAGACAAGTAGATGTGGTGTGTTTGCTTCCTCCACCCCAGGCAGGGTCACCTTTCTGGCTAAGTGCTGTGCTTGTCACCTTCTGGTGTATGTTTGCCTGGGTTGTTGTTGTAATAATATAATTTTTGAGAACAATATTAACTTTAAATATTTAGTGCTACTGTAGTTAGTGAATTTATCAAAGGCAATCTCAAATCTGTTTTTGTCAGCACACACATTTCAATATATTAATTATATATCAGTAGCTGTCATCTGTTGTTAGCTCTTTTTGCTTCTGTTCACACTAATCCTTACAGTCAGATTTCAAACATGAATCAGAAAATAAAAGAAGGAACCTGTTTGAATACACACAGGTGTACACACTGCTATTGCTTTTCAGATAACAGTCATAATCTCCAGTTGTTTTTGCTGGAGGAGCATCAGACTGTTTCCAGTCTAGGAGTATGACTAACCAGTGAAGAATTCTCAGGAAATAAATGGAATCGGGTTAGGCTCTCTTCTCTTCCCATTGACCCTAGGAAATAATCATGAAATAAAAATGCGCTCCTTAAGGGTTTTTTATCTCCCTCTTCTAAGCCATTGTCATCTTAAAACAGAATTCCTCCAAACCTCCCTACTTGATTGCTCTTTCTCAACAGATGTTTGCAGTCTGGAACAGGGATTTAGTACTAAGTGAACTTCATAGTTTGAAAATCCCAAACTGAGGTCTACATTTAAAGCCCACTTTTCCTGGCTGTGATTAATTAAGATTTTCAGCCTAAATCCAAGACTTCTGGGCTTCCTCTAATCCAAGTCTCTAGTTCCAGTTCTCCTGGAATCATTCCCAAATGACAGTGTTTTGTCAATGAAATCCTCTTCCTTAGCTCACAGTGGCAGAAAGCCATCTTTGCTACAGTTAAGATCCTAGGCATCATGTTGCTCAGTACTGAAACCCACAAAAAAATCATCCTCTAAAAAGAATGGATGTCCAAATCAGCTCCCATAAATACACTGAATTTTGCAGGAATTGTGCATCCTTCTGGACTCTCAGATGTGCTGGTGGTCTCCACTAAGTCTGTAGCTGTCTTTCTGAGGCTACCCAGATACACATCAAAGCTGCAGAGTGCAGAGAAAGAGCTCAAAGCTCTTTGATTTGGATATGTTTATCAAACATTTTTAAGCAGACCACATTGTACCTGATTTCTTTCCTGGTTTTGTTTGCTTGTTTTATGAGTAACAAACAGCAACACTGCCCTCACTCACATAGTAAAAGATCAAAATTAATTAATCAGCATTTAAGCTGACTCGCTTAATAAAGCAAGCCACAGGCTTCACTTCATGATTCATGCATCTAATCTCGTAATGGGCTGGGTTTTTCATGTCTCTGGGTGATGTGTGATTTCTCATGTTTGATCCATTATTTAATTATTTGTCCTGTTAAAACCACAGTTCCTACATTAACTTTCCTGCTCTGACAGCTACTGGATCTCATTACATCTTCACCTCCAATATTTCTCTAGCATAGCTGGAGCTGTGAGAGTCAGAGAGAGTCTTCTTCTCCTCTGAAGTTTCTTTGTTCACAGGACTGCAGCATTCCTGAAAAGACCTTTGTTGCTGAATGTTGGTACCATTCTCTTGCAAAAGTGGCATTGTAATTCCTCATATTTGCATGACTATTTTTAAAGAATTAAATTCACAGTCTGAAGATATGTATGAGGAGGAACTGTTCTGTGGAATTTACACTGCCTCTGCCTAACAAGATCATTATGCAATCAAGTCTGTCTAATGCCTGTTGCCATTGCTCCCACTTGCAGTTTTACCTTTATTGTCAATTTTCCTACTTCTGCTATAATGAGGCACAGCTTTTACTGCTGCTCGATGGAAAGAGTCTGTACCACAAAGAGACTGCTGGCATACGTTACCACATTTGCATTCTCCTGGATTGTTTCTGTGGCCAGCAACTCAATATATTACAGTTTAGTTTGTTTCCCTCATCTCCTCTCAGCATTTCTTCTTTTCTCTTCCAGCACTCTCTTGGAGGAATTGAGCTTTATCAGTGCAATAATCTAATACCTCAGAAAAAAATATATACTTTTCTGGCAGTGCACAGTGGTCTCTTGTTCAAGATGCTACTGATCTCTTTGGCTTAGGGAGAAGGCTTGTTTAATAACCAGTGTTTACTTCTATTTAGGTTTTTTCTTTATAAATATGGGTCAAAACTTGTCAAATAATTTTCCAGCTAACAAGCAGTTACTACTAACAAGACAACATAAATGTAAACTGAAGATAAAGAGAAACATTTAATCATTTAATATTTTAACATTAAAACTTCTCCTGAGCTCTGGCTGTTCATTGCATGCTAATGACTAATTAGACAAATTTAGAGTAATGACTTCTAGAATATGCCGATTTCAAAAAAGAACACTTAGTTCTGCATGAGATTAGGAATGTGTTCTGTGTATGTGCTCTTCATTACTGCACAACTCTTGGGAAAAACAGCTGATTCTTCAAGTCTTGCTTTCTTTTTTCTGTTCCTGGGTTGTGCTCGTACTAAATGGAGCAAAACCTCAGTATAACAATGAAGAATCATTAAGACTGATGATTTTTTTTTTTTTCATCCTTTGTCTTTACGCATGACGAATGCTGTAAGTGTAGGTTGTCCTCCAGCTGGGAGAATTAGCTTAACAGCACCAGATTACCTAGCAACCAAGCCACCAGGCAAGCAGGGATGTGGATCAAGTCACTCTGGCACACTGTGGTGCACTGCTATAGACACCAGGTAAAAAAGGGGCAGTCTGCAGGTCTCAACTGTCTCTCCATAACATATTCACAAGCAAATTTGAGTCAGAACATGGAAATCTCCAGTTTACTGGTTGTTTTACAGGAGTCGCAGATTTACAGAATATCAGGGACTGGAAGGGACCTCAAAGATCCATCTAGTCCAATCCCTCTGCCAGAGCAGGAACACCTAGATTAGGTCTAACAGGAACACATCCAGGTGGGCTTTGAATGTCTTTAGAGAAGCTGCCTTCACCTCTGGACAGCCTGTTCCAGTGTTCTGTCACCCTCATTGTGAAAAAGTTTTTTCTTGTATTTATGTAGACTTCCTGTGCTCCAGCTTGCACCTATTACCCCTTGTCCTACCATCGGATGTTACTGAGAAGAGCCTGACTTCTGACATTCTCCCTTACGTATTTATAGACATTAGTGAAGTCACTCCTCAGTCTCCTCTTCTCCAAGCTCCCTCAGCCTTCCCTCATAAGGAAGATGCTCCAACCCCTTCATCATTTTTGTTGCTCTGTGCTGTATCCTCTCCAGTTCTCTGTCCTTCATGAACTGAGGAGACCAGAACTGAGCACACTATTCCAGATGTGGACTCACCAGGACAGGTATTCTGTTTTCAATTGTTCCCAGTCTTATAAGCAAAGAGAAACTGTAAAGCTCTGTAAGGCCTATTTCAGTGATAGGAAACCACCATGGCAAGAGTGCTAAGAGAGCAAGCTGTAGTATAAAGTGTTGTCTTCCTATACAAAAGTGTAAGTATGATGGTTTTGATTCAAGAATTTCAAATGAGGAAAAACCAAACAGGTTATGTTCACCAACACAGTCCCTTCTATTATTTCTACTTGGAGTGCTGTATTCCCATTCTATCATTTGGTGAGTTGTCTAAGCTGGAACTGACATCCCCTTTTACTCTTTCGTGGGCCTTATATGGAAACCTTCTTGGGGCTTTCATCACTTTAAATCTCTGTCTTGACAAGATAGTGGATGTGGTTTCCTTTTTTTAACTCATACTTCTGAGATCATGAGAAACTCCTGGAACTGAAAGAAACTGCAACTGTTCCAGGAACTTCAACTGTCTTTGCCAAAGGCTAAAGAACTTTTTTTGAGGATTACTGAATCATGATTAATACAAATACATGAAGTCTTTATTCTGAAGCATAATAATACACTGGCAAAACAATAGCAGACTAAAAAAGTAAATTCTTGAAGAAATAAGAACTGTGTATAGAGGAAGAAAATCCTTGCATTCTGTTTTTGCTTTCATCATCCTGCAGCTAGAAGCCATCTCATGGGTCACACAGCGGAACAAGGGTTATTTACTCCCACTGAAAAGAACAGTCTTACAATGGGCAGAATATTTAAACTAATATTATTAGATGACTTGATAGCACTGTCCTCAAGGACAAATATCCATCCATAAGGAGAAAAATTACTGAGTAGAATACTTCTTTTCAGGTATGCAGAGACATTTCTTAACAATGATCTTCTCAAATGAAGAATAGTTATCAGAATTTCTGTTCCATTCTGTTTCAATATTAATTTTTCTTCAATCTCCAAATTCTCACTTCAAAGTTGAAACAAACAGCTGCCATATAAAGTCAACAACCTCAGAATACCTTGACTTTCCCCATGTGAAAATGAGGATAAATTTAAAGCTCCATTAAAAATAGTAAATCGTGTTAATTACTGATTGTGGTCATTGTACATGAAATAAATAGCTATGTGAATTTTTATATATGCTAAATATGAGTATTAATTTGATCTCCCTTCTTTCTTTACATTTCAGTTTCTTCCCTATTCTTCTATCACAAAACACAAACAGTGAAATCCTGGCCTTATTAAAACTTTAGACAAAATTCCCAGATCTGAAATGGGACCAAGTTTTACTTAGTAAATGTGGTTTACTCCTTTCTATATTTTAATAGTGCTATATTGTATGATCTTTCCTTTTTTTGTCTCAATTGATTCATGCTGTCTGCCTTCATAAAAGGTTGCATTTGAAGCAGATAGCCTGCAACTGTGAGTATGTGTACACAGGAAAAAAAAATCTGAATATCATTTTGTCAGGTTCAAAATAGAGTACATGTGAGCTGCAATCCTTTGTGCTCCTCTGATGGATATTCAATAGCATTTGAAACCCCTTTTGATTTCTCACAATAATTTGAAATGTCTATAGCTCAACAACATAGCTCATTCAGAGTGTCCTCAGCATATTGCAGCTAAATTCTGTGCCTAACTTTCATTAATGAGGATCACTCTTTTGTTAGGTCTTTTCTCCACAGACCATAGATGTGGAGTTGGTGACAGAGTACACTCTAACTCCTCTCATGTAAAAGATCAGGCATGGCAGTAACTAAAGCTCAAGAAAAATCATCACAAGATGGTAGAATTACTGATAGAATTACTCTGTTCAAGAGCATGTATATGCCATATAAAAAGCAGTACAATCAGTGGAATATGTAAGAACAACTTAAATTTCTTAATAGGTTTTAAAAGAGAAAGATGTCATTGAGTCAAAGAGACGATAATTCAGCTTAGCCTGTCTCTTGTTTAATAAGCTTGGAGATGGACCTCCTACCAGCCTAATTTTTCCATTCTTCTCACTAGAAAAGCATGAAGAAACAAACATATTTTCTTAAATTTAGTCCATAAACTAATGGATTCTCGGAACTATATAAGTTTTATGACAACCTGAGCACTCTACTTGAGAGCATCTTCTACTAGAGCTACACAACCAATTGCCACTTTCCTCCCAAGGAGAGACTCAGAGTCAGTTCATAGGCTTTTATTTGTATTTGAGAGGTGAGGAGAAGAGAATTTACATTTTAGCAGTTTGTTCAAGAACTCTTTCACATACTCACACATACACACTTCAAATGACAACTAGAAATGACTCAAACAAACAAAGCAACAGATTCTGTAATACAGCCTGGAAATACAGTTACAGGATCCTTAGTTCTCCTGCACATTCATTTCAGAGTGATAAGCCATCTGTCAGGGTATTCCACAAAGACACAGGAGTTAAAGTCTCAGCCAGTGGTTTGAAAGAGGATGAGCATCAAAATAATCCATGAATCTATGCTCGCTTGTGTTATTTTCACAGTCAGGAATGCAAGCATATCCTTCAAGCTGATGACAATCAGCTGATGACAACAGCATCATGCACATTTATTAATCCATTTCTGATCAGGACTGCAATTCAAATGCTACCTCTGTAGCAATGTATGGTATAACATGCATAACTGAGTGAAAGTCAGCCTTTCTAGGACCGTATCATGATAAGACTAGCATGCTATATGATAACTACATCCCTACTGAGGATGCAAATAAAACAACAAGCTTAACTACATCTTATTTCTTCTCAGTCAGAACTAGTATAACAAACTGAATGTGAAACAGTAGAAGTGTCAGAGATCAACATTTTAAGTACGTATCAAAGCTCACATATTACAAAAATCTGAAAGCAACATTTGATTTTGGAAGGCCAGAATACTTGAGAAGAAGCAATAGTGTCTCACTTGCCGCAAGAAACCACATGAGGAAGCAATGTTCACCCACCTATTGTAAGACAAGGAGTATTTGAGAGGCCATGTGCTCCTTTTCTGTCACAAACAACATGGAGATGGCACACAAATGCTAAGAAAGGAGGATATTGTACCTCTGACAATTTTTAAAATATCTCAACAAACCAAATAAGCCACTGAGTGAAATCCAACAATCTGTTTTGCAAAACTTCCAGATATCAGCCTGCAACATCACACTGGAGTGGTGGTCTCTCAATTTTGGGACAGTGCATGGGCAGCCAGCCTTAAGTTTAGGCAATAGATTCAGTGATGCAAGTCTCCCCTGCCTGAACTCGTGCTGTTGCTGTGCAAAACTTAGCCAGCTGTGTCCTGTTCAGGAATTTGAAACCCAATGCTGTCCATACAACAGTGAACTAATCTCAAGTTTGAAATTGAATGAGCCCTTCCCAGATGAACAACCAGACTGTGACATATTCTCACATGGAAATAGATCTGCTAATTACTATGCCTCTGAAGGTACTTCATTAATTTGCCTTAATTTCCTCAAAACACGTAAAATTTGTAAGAAACAATGTGAAGCAAGTATAAAATAAAACAGAAGAGCCATAGTCATCTTGGTCCTATCAACATAATTTTTCTTAAGCATACAGGTAATTAGCTACATTGTTACCACCCTCTTTTTTTTAAATCATTCCATTTAATCAGCATTACAAACAACTACAAATTCAATTAGGTTCTTAATTATTGTTGATAGAAAGCCCCAGAAAACTTACTCCACCATGTGAAACAAAGGTATATCTTAGATCACAAACATCAAAGTCTAGATAATGTAGACAGGAAGTCAGGAAAGACTTCAAAAATTGAGAAATTTTATCTAATTTGCTATATAGTAAAAATCCTTGAACAGTACTGTATCTAAACCAACACTGTCAATCTGATAATTTTAAAACTGAACTATTAATTACCCAATAATATCTAATTGTAATGATTATAGATTTTGGTAGTTTTGCTGTTGATAAGAGTCAGGAAAAGAGAGAGGCCCACAGCTCTCCACCAAAATCTGTTAGGGACACTGTAAGTTATCATTTCTAATAACTAATACTGATTTGTTAAATTGGCTTTTACTTGAAAATGAGAAGGCAGACAAGAGGTAAATGTAGGTACTTTTGGCCCTGCTCTCAGGCTGCCAGGATTTCACAGTCAAAGTTAGTATTTCTAAACATCAGTGTATGGAAAAACATAGTGACAACAACATGTCTGAATAGATTACTATTTCATTAAAGTCCATGAAGCACAAACTCTATCCACTGCACCTTCCAGAAGAATAGGAGTATTTCTTAGGCAAACCACTTGAGAAGACTTGGAAGGGTATTTTTTATGGCCATCGCAGATCTGTTTCTAGTGTTTAAACACACAGCAGATACACTTTGCAATCCATTCTACAGTTCTGGTTCATCAGAAGTCCAGATCACAGGAGGTACAGATACATAACTGGCGTTGTCTTGCCCTATGACACAAATTCTGTACTGTAAAGCAATCCACACTACACAAAAGAAGACTCTCAAATCTCATTCATTTGGGATGTTGTCTGGATCCAGGTGAAGTGCTTTCAATGTTTCTCCATCGGAATGTATTCAGTGCACTTCAAATCTATTCACACAAGTCATTTAAGTAGTATCCTTCTCCAGAATAGCTGTTTATTTGATGCTTCTAAGATTTTATCTATTAACTGTATGTGTCTGTCTGTAAAAAGCATTTAATTTCTTTCCAGGCTGATACTGAAAAGACATTACAATCCAGTTTTACTACCAGCATATGTCCTTTTTTACTCTAATAGATATATCATGTTATATTTAGCATAACAAATGAGTTTTCAAATCAGACAAATGGTCATTCTATTATTTCAATAATTATTCATCACTTTCATCTGTCCCCTGCTTACTATTGAGCCACATTGATGAAACAATTAAAACTTATACAAATACATTATAAGTGTCAATTGTCCAGTGTTCTCTGCTCCTTCCATTTTAGAAATGTGTCCAAGTCACATTTCTTTAGCTGAATATTAAGAAACATAGTAGCACCATAAAATGTAAATTTTCCTGTACACAGCACAAAAATCTGAAATGACGTACCTGTGTGAGAATTGTCTGACTTGATGTATTTACAAAGCCCTATTTATCATAGCACTATTACGATTTTGAAGTCACTTACTTTGGGAGCAAAGTCACTTACTTTTGCTAGCAAATACAGGTATAGCATTCCCACTTAAATCATGCCCACCCACAGCCAGGGCAGACCAAGAAGGGGGTAGGAAGTGTCCCAGGGTGGGGTGCAGTTCATAACCTGGTGGTGGCCAAGTGCATCGGGAATGGTCGACAGCTGTGGGTGATGTTGTATCATCTCTGTACACCCCCCCACACTTGTGTTACTGTTGTTCTTTCCTTTGAAGCAGTGTAACCTGTAATAAAATAACTCAATAGCCTTATTGCAGCACTGGATGCATGGGGTATAATTTTCACAAATTGTGTTGATAAGGGGGTGATTTATTGATTGATTGTTGCTGCGCTTCATCTTAAGAAATTGATCTTTATAAAATAAGGAGACAGTAGACTTAAGAAACACCCGCAGTAAGCTTATCCAAGCTGAAAAGTAGGAACTAATCTATCCTTAAAAGAGCAGGAGAGGCCTAGTGCTGCAGACAGGAAACAGATGTCTGACCAATTGCTAATCATGGAGATAATACTGCTGACAAAGTATTGCTAAGGGGCATAAGTATTGATGTAGTTTAGGCAATAGATTAAGTATTAAATCACCATAAGGAGGCATAGGTATTGACATAGCTTAGACTATAGGTTAAGTGTTGAATCATTGATAAGTTAGTATAAATTAGCTTAGGTAATAATCTCCTATTATTAATGTAAGTTAGAAAGTGTCTGTGACGCAAGATGACTTAAATAGAATGGAAGACCATGAGATACCTTGCCCGTGGTGCAAGATAATTAAAATAGAATGAAAAAACATGAAACACCTGGTTTTACATCCTCCTTACCATGAAACATCTGGGTTTGTATCCTGTTTTGTCAGGACTGGGTCTAAGAAACTGTTTGAGATTGGTCCTTAAAAGAAGAAAATCAGTATGTTCCAAGGTCAGAAGCTCAGCAGTCAGGAAGACTCCCTATCTCTTTCCAATTACCACTAGAGGGGACCTGAAGACCACCACCAGAAGGCACTGAGCAAGTGCAAGTGGGAGGAGAGCTAATTTTAATACAAAGCAATGATAGGTCATAGAATCATAGAATAGTTTGGGTTGGAAGGGACCTCAAAGAGCATCGAGCAGCACCCCCCCTGCCATAGGCAGGGACACCTCCCATTAGACCAGGCCCCTCAGTGCCATGTCCAGCCTCTCTTGAACACCTCCAGAGAGGGGGCATCCACAACCTCCCTGGGTAACCTGTTCCAGTGTCTCACCACCCTCACTGTAAAGAATTTCTTTCTCATGTCGAGTCTAAATCTACCCCCTTCCAATTTACATCCATTGTTTCTGGTCCTCCCATCCAATATCATATTAAAAAGTCCTTCTCCTGCCTTTCTGCAGGACCCCCTCTAACGCAAGAAGGGGCTGACATTCGTGATCAGCCAGAATCCGTTTATTGAGAGCATCAGACAAGCTTATATACAGCTATAGTTAACCATGCCCACTAGTCACACTCCGATTGGTCACATGTTACATTCTTGCATCAGTGTCGAACCCTCCCCTTGCGGTTTCTCTCTTTTCTCCTTCCGGCACAGTTGACCACGAGTTCCTTGTTCACTAGTTCCTCAGCACTCCCCCAGGCCTCCAAGGACATACACGATCATCAAGGTCGTCACA
>VZTY01015185.1:0-31668 GCA_013400935.1 Turnix velox
TTTGCAACACTTTTAGGAGGATGATTAATATTGTCTAAAGATTGATACGGAGGCTAGGAAGGCAATAGTTCTTCTTTTGCAGATTATTTTGGGGACCATCCTTTTCCTTCCCATGCAGGTATAGATAACCCTTTGACAGAAGGCAAAAGCATTGTGTCTGATGGAGCAGGCACCACAGCTGTGTAGAGGGACAGAGGTGCACTGAAAGCATCCGATGTAACTCTGAGGAGGGCACCTAATGCTTCATAAGATGGAAACTGGAAGAGAGGAGTTTCAGGCTAGATGTAAGAAAGAAATTCTTTATGGTGAGGTTTGTGAAACACTGGAACAGGTTGCCCAGAGAGGTTGCAGATGCCCCCTCTCTGGAGGTGTTTAAGACCAGGCTGGACAAGGCACTGAGCAACCTGGTCCAGTGGGAGGTGCCCCTCCCTATGGCAGGGGGGTTGGAACTAGATGATTTTTAAGGTCCCTTCCAAACCAAACCATTCTATGATTCTCCCAGCCCCTGACTGTCCTCCATCACAGCATGGGGTGACTCCGCGGGGCTACAGGAGTGGAGCAGGGTAGAACAAATGTCACAGCATTGAGGGACCTCTCCATTAGGATGGCAATAAGCATGGCCAGACTGGCAGGCATCTGGTCAGCAGCTCAGTTGTCGTGTGCCTCTCATGTTAACTCAAATAATTGACAACAGGGTCTCAGCATTAATCCCTGAAGCACTTATTTTCGAAGGGCCATGTCACTGTGGTAAGAGAGGGGACAGCTCATGGGCAGGGAGGTTTCTGGAGCCCTGGTCAGAAACAGAGCTGAGTGTTTCCAACCACCGCACCCACTGCAGGGCTGGAAAAGAGAGCACAATTATTATCACACTGATTAGCAGCACTAAAGTCAATATTAATATGTGGTGAAAAAGAGTTACTGGAAGGCTTTGGCCCTCATTACAAAAAAGTTTTCACACCCATGGATAAAGGATATAGGGAGGTGTCTGCAGTGGAAAATCAGGAACCAGTAGAGAAATGAACTGAAATGGGAAAAAAATATATCTTCATTTTAAATCCATGACAGCATGAAAATTTCTACTGCTTTAGTCATGTCATTTGGTTTTATGGAAGAGTATGTGATTCTTGATTTCCAGAGCTGTGCCTGCAGAACTAGTGGTGCATTTGCACAAGTGAACTCTCCGTGCCTTCATCTGTTCAGCCCCTATGGACACAGTGAGAGGGAGATTGTGAAGATGGTGATAAGAGTGTACAGTGCAGCTCAGTCCACCAAAGGAACCTTTCATTTGTACCCTGTGTATTTGTGGGGCTGCAAAGCCTTTATAAGATAGATATAGCTGAAAGGAAGGCAGTGGAAAAAAAGAGGGGAAAGAAAGGGCAATGGGAAAAAAAGATAAACAAAAACAATAGTATTTTAAGGAGCAGGCTTCAATAAATGCATAATTCGAATAGATGAGAAATGCTGATGCAAAGATCCTCAAGCAAATTAATTTGTGGTGGCTAAAGATATATTCCTCAGCACAATTAACATCTCTCCCCTTATTTTAAAAGTGCATGCACAAATAACTGCCCAGTACAGAAGGAGGGAGCTGAGATGGTTTGAGGCCAGGAGCTTTGGGCAGACACCTGTGGGAAGCAATCATCAAAGAAATATTTGAGGAGCATGACAATCAGAAACTAAGTACCTTTCAGCAATAAGTTGGGAACTTCACCTTGCTTAGTTGCTATATTCTCTGACAACCAAGTGGCATATTTGCTCAAAGCACCTAGAGCAGAAAGTCTTGTGTCTTGTATGACAAAAATTTATGCAATTAGCCCTTAATTTGAGCTGTTTATCCCTTGTATGATTATTCCTCTTTGTTAATCTGTGAGAAGCATGCTTGGACTTGTAAGCGGGTTGTACTGGAAATTAAAATTACATAATTAAAACAGAATCTCAGGTAATTGACTTCTCTTTCCTCCTCTATCTGCAACAGCAAGTAACTCTTGCATCTGCCGTTGCAGAAATGCCTTCGAAGCACAGTGCCTGTGTTGTTAGCAATGGTAAAAATAAAGTAGGTAGCAGGCACTGGCTTCTCAGAGAGACTGTGGAAGAAGGCAGAGTCCATGAGAGATTAAGATTTTTTTAAAATATTCCTGACATGATGCTCATTTATTTTATAAAATCAGAGGCTAACAAGAGAAGCTGTCAGCTCATAAAGTAAAGTGCATGGGACCTACTTAGTGTCACTAAAGTAGTTGAAAAATCTGTAGCAGGATGAAGGAGGTTGAATTGCATTGTAGTACATCAGTGCAGTTTCTGGCTGTGTCCTGCCTGTTGGACACAAATGTTATTTCTATAGTGATATGGAAAAACGTGATTGAATTGAGCAGCAAAAGACTAGTCAAGTGCAGCAGTGGGTGTGGAGAAATAACAAAGAAATCTGTAACTGACTGTGATCAATTAATTATAAATACCACTGCCATCGGACCAGCCAACTAGCTGCTCTTGCAGAAAAAGTATTTATAGCTCAAAAACTGGTACAATGTTAGGCTATGGTGGCATCGCTTCTTGGTTTGTAAAATCAAATTATTGTCGCTTTCTCTTTATAAAGAGGTAAAGCTATATCTTTCTTGAAACATGTGTAACACATTTCGTGGAGACCTTTTTTCCTGTATTCACAGCAGACACCGTTGCATGATGGGTAAGTTATATGCAAACAAGAAGCCTCGCTTCATACAGCGAAAACTGCTGAAGAAGAGTGCTGTGCTGTTGTCTCCTTTTCTAAGCAGCCAGACAGGCGCTGCAGATAATCTCTGACAGGAGAGAAAAATAGATGTTTTAAGATAATCTTTAAGAAGTGAAATGCATAGGTTTTACGTGGGCGGTCCTGGGCTGAGTGCTGAGCTCTGCATCTCCGTTCCTGCATCTGCTGCCCTCCAGACTGACAAGCAGGGTCACACAATAAGACATCCCTTCACTTCTATCTGCTGTAACCTTTTGCACACCGCCGAGACTTTATTTGAGAGGGGTTGCTGAAGCATCAGCCCCTGCTCCACAGCTCATCAGCACTGCAGATGAGGAGATGGAGAGGCTGAGAAGGTGTGAATCGGATCTGGATCTCAACAGCCACCAATGTTTGACTTTTTATTAATTGGGTTTTTATTCTACAGTCAAAGTTCGTCAAGGACAGAAAGGCAGAGTTTTGTTGGAATGGCTCTGCTTGCAAATGAATTTGTCTGAAGAACCTCCCTCCTGGCCCAGCCACTCTCAAGTCCACCAGTGAGCAGTGCTAGGATGATGATTTCTCTTGCAAAACCTCAACCCCTACGAGAAAATGGGTTCAGTTTTGAAAACCAAAAAGACATAATACATGGAGGGCCCTGGCTATTGCAGATCAGATCATAGAATCATAGAATTATAGAATAGTTTGGGTTGGAAGGGACCTTAAAGATCATCGAGTTCCACCCCCCCTGCCATAGGCAGGGACACCTCCCACTAGATCAGGCTGCCCAGTGCCTTGTCCAGCCTAGTCTTGAACACCTCCAGAGAGTGGGCGTCCACAACCTCTCTGGGCTACCTGTTCCAGTGTTTCCCCACCCTCACTGTAAAGAATTTTCTTCTTATGTCAAGTCTAACCCTGCCCCCTTCCAATTTACATCCATTGCTCCTAGTCCTCCCATCCAATATTATGTTAAAAATTCCTTCCCCTGCCTTTCTGTAGGAAAGCCTGTCCTCATAGGGCAGTTGCTCCAGCCCTTTGACATCTTCGTGGCCCTTCTCTGGACCCTCTCCAATAGCCCAATGTCCTTCCTGTGTCGAGGGCTCCAGAACTGGACACAATACTCCAGGTGGGGTCTCACCAGTGCTGAGTAGAGGGACAAAATCACCTCTCTGGACCTGCTGGTCGCACTCCTCCTGATGCAACCCAGGATTTGGTTGGCCTTCTTGGCTGTGAGTGCACACTGCTGGCTCGTGTTGAGTTTGTCATCAACTGACACACCCAAGTCTTTCTCTTCAGAGCTGCACTTCAAGCCACTCTCCACCCAGCCTGTATCTGTGCTTGGGATTGCTTCGGCCCAGGTGCAGGACCTTGCACTTGGCCTTGTTGAACTTCATGAGGTTGGCTTGGGCCCACCTCTCAAGCCTGTCAAGGTCCCTCTGGATGGCATCCCTTCCTTCAGGAAGGGATCACCCATACAATTCAGAGGGCAGTTCTCCAAAAGAGCAACAGCTGTGTGGGCAACAAACAGCAGTAGTGAGGCAGGAGTTCTACCCTCCGGACTCAGCATCTCACTCACTGCTGTTTTGTTGTGTTGCAGTTGTCACTGGTCACCTGGTTAAAGAGACAGAGCAAGCAGTTCTGCAGCCTGTTTTGTGTATCTAAACCTAAATTCCTGATGTCGCTCTTTTTCTCCACAATTCCCTCATTGCATAATCCCACCCTCTCCCTCACATCAACACAGCTAATCCAGGGAAGTGATATACTGGCCAACAATACTTAGCATGTTATCTTGTATTATGTTTTGAGAAAACAGGTAACATTACTTTCATGGGAAAGTAGTGTTCAGACAGCAACAACAGCCAGATCTCTCATCTTTGGATTGTCTCCACAAACTCAGGACCTTTTTATTTTTCCTCATTTGTCAGGAATTCAATAACTTCATTTGGTTTAATTTTTTTTTTCCCTCCTGCAGGATCCTTTTGGCTACATAAAACTTCTGAGCAGAAAGAGAGGCAGGGGAAAAAAAGACATTTCATGTGCGCATGTTAGTACACATTAGTGCACATTAGTAATATTGTATTCAGGCTTTGCAAATTAGTTCGTAATCTAGCAACATTTTATTGGACTATATCACAGATGGAACCCTTTTCTTTTGACACCACTTCAAAAACCTGTTTTGCTGTTGCAGCATTTAGTTCCTTCAAAAAAATAGCAGAATTGGGCCATCCTCAGTTTCTTCTCTGCTCTTATGCCATTGCTATGTCAAACTCCAGCAAGAAAATATGCATTGGAAGTAATCTGTTTGCAGTATATTTTCCTTGAGTTTTTACACTTCTATATTCATGAATATTTTTTCACAAGAGGGCCTTACTTGCCTTAATCTATGCATATTTTACCTATTTGAGTGATTTTCAAAGGATGATAGTATTAGGCCTGTAAGAATAATCCCTTATCATGGCAGAGACTCAAAATCCTGGCAGACAACTAGAATCCTGGGCCAGCCCACAGGAAGACATCCAGATTCGACCTGTGCTTGTTACTTCTAGCTTCATGTCTGCCCTTGTTTCAGCCACAGCTCCATGAGCCTCATGGGCCTCAAATTCAGTATTATTTTAGCACACTAATTAGATACCTGAACTGAGATTTGGGACTAAAGCAGGAAATACATCTGATCTTCTACACTGCCTTTTTCAATATACAAATAGTAATGCAGGCTGGAGCCTTGCTATCTGTTCTAGAGCACCTCATATACAAGTGGAGACCCACTTTGAGTGTAATGTATAAGAGCTTAAGAGGATTTCTTTATATAGTTTATGATAATTTTTCTTGAGAACCATTGCTTTTGGTTAGCCTTGTTAAGTTAAATGCTGACTTCTCTCTCATTATCCATTACACATTTGTTTATCTGTGTCTTTAGAGACCTAATCTACAGTCAAAATTTTTGACATATTAAGTGGGAGAGTTAATGTTGCTACAGTGAGCTTCAATTACAGCATGCTACACAGCATCTCCTCACCAATTGTTAGGCATTCACTAAAAGTAACAAATGACCTCACTTGACACTTCAGCATGTACTGTAGTAAACCACACTCCCAGGAGTGCCTGAGGAATGCAAGTCAACACCTGATTCAACAAGATGTTCACCTCATCTTTACACTTGCCAGTGTAAAGAATAAGAGAGATCAACTTCCATTGTGTCAGAGCAGAAAAGTAATTAATATTAGTCAAAGCATTCTCAAGAAAAATCACTTCTCATTGAGAAGAAATATTCCATCCATATTGCTGAGCTTAGCAAATAATAGTTTGGGTCATTTCTTGGCAAGGAATTTTTTCATTTGTATGTTCATTCAAAACACTGAGAAGTAAAATTTCCCTGGTCTCCATACAGTCTTAATCTAACTAAAGAAAATAAAGGAGTCTGGAGCCAACAGACAACCCTTCCAAATGAGCTAATCTGGCAATAATGTTTAAGTGGGTGGAGATAAGATTGCAATGATGTCTGATTTAATTTTTACTTTATATTTCCAAAGAACAATGCACTGTTTTGCTGAGTGTCCCTGGACCCATACAGTGTTAAAAATCGTCAAAATCATGGCTAAAAAGCAGTAGTAAAACCAGTCCTTCATGATGCCAGCTACCCAGGGAGCTTCCTGGTCAAAACAATCAACTAAATCTGACAACATGGCATTAATATTCTTTGAAATAGCTTCTTCTTGTTTTCTGTACTGCCCTGACAAGCTCTCTAATTTGTTACAGGGTTTCAAATGTCCACTGAAGAGAAAGTGAGGCCAGAAGTCTCACTGAATTTCTCTCTAGCATATACTGCCTCTGCTTTCTCCTCAGGAGTTTTCATAATCCTGTAATACCTCAGAATTTGCAGAAACAATGTGCAGCAGCAGAACAACTGTTCTCCTTTTTGTTTTTTTGGCATAAATGCAGTAATAAGTGGCAGAGATGAAAGGTTTCCATCTAAGGGAAAGCCTATGAATTGTCAGTTATGCAATTGCAAATGTGAGCAAAAATACCATCTTGTGAGCATTTAGAGACATGGGGGGAAATGTTTTTCTAACTTCTTGCTTTCTGGTTTAAAGGTACAGCATGATTTGGTATACTAAATCAAGTAAACATTACAATTTATTAAGATAATTGGTTCAGAGCAATCAAGCTTTACCACCTCTAAAGGGAAGAGATAGAGACAAAAATATTTGAAGACTTGTAATCTCCTATGGTTATTAGTTTACTTGAAAATAATCTCTTCAGAGACTAAAGCTAAATTTTATTTGCTCCTATTCAGACAACTTTAGGAAAAGTCATCTGAAAATTGATTTCTATCCATTTCAGACTAGAAAATCATCTTGACATTTATTTTGTTCTGAAATCCTGAACATCTCCAAACTGAAATTTTAATTTCAGTTTAAATACTGCTACACTACCAATAAATCTCTCACTTCACCTTTCCAGTACCACTCATTTTCCACAGCTGACTTGATACTGCAGTTTCCTAATTCATGATGACATGTCGTCTTACTCAGCAATCCCCAGATGCTGAAATCTTAGTATAGTAGTAATGTTATGCCCTATATAAGCCAGTATATGAATTACATTTGTCATTTGAAACATCTGGGTTGAATTGCTTCCAGTAGGCCTGAGATATAAAACTACAAATGATGGCTATGCATGATACAACCATGCTCCAAAATACCCCTGTTTGAACTCACAGAGATTTAGGCCAGTACCTAAAAAACGTTTGGAAAGATACTCACTATTTTTGTATCAGGAAAATAATAAACATTATGTTACTCTTACCCTTAAACTAACAGCTTTGTTTGTGTTTTTTATTCTAAGGTGTCATTTGAGCCTAATGAGGGATTTTAGCTTCTAAGAGAGATGAAGGTAAGTTATATGATCCTTGAGAATGTACTTTAATAAGGCATTAAACCACACCGGGAAAGCACATACATATGCATCACTGTGTCTACTCAAGCACAAGAGATGTTTATGTTGCTACAACAGTCAGGAATGACCTAAGGGGGCCACATTTACATTTACAGTAATGGAGGCTGTTATCCAAGTTCAAGGCAGAGATTCCCATGCAAAGGTTTTCCTTCTAGACTTTCTCTCCTTGGATTGGAAACCTTTTTTGAGCTAAGTTACATTAAAGCTGGGATGAGAAACTGAAGTTCATTCTGAGTTTTGGCTCAAACAACAGCATTCAGGCAGGTTCCAGTATAAAAATTTCATGTGTTTGTGATTGCCTTCTTGTCTTAAAAATAGTACCTTGTTTATTGAAAGTGTTGAATTCTTGCCTGTGAGAACATATTTCATTACTTCTATCCAAACTGAATGAACACCTGGAAAGACAGATTTTAGATTATCAGGTACAATTGCATGGTTATAATTTAGTAGTTAGTTTAAAGTTCATATAAAAACTTCATATAAAAACTTCATATAAAATCTAATGTAGATCCATTAAGATTTCTTTCCTTGCAATCCTGTAATTTATTTCTATAAAAGGCATAAAACATCTTATACATTTACAGCATGGGCTCATGGCTGTTTTAAAACATCAATTTTAGACTGAGTTGGGTTAGAATAACTAATAGTATGGACACGCTTGCTATAGGGAACAGCCTCAGTATCCTCCTCAATGGAATACTGAATGTGGTGAAATGTAGTCTGTGGAGTGTATCTCAGCTGGAAAGAATTACCTTTCCCAGTGCTTCAGAATTGTGATCTCTGCTGATTTGCAGCACTATTGCAAGAAAAAACCCCAACATCTTGAGATATTGAGTGTGCTCCAGAGTGTTTCAACTGTGAAGAATTTTCCTTTATGTCACTCTGTTCTGTTTGCTCCCCTACCTAGCAAATACTACCTGATGTTAAACTGCTGTGAGGAGGAACAGGTTAATTAAATAAATACACTTGGACCATTTCACTGACTTTTTTTCCTGCTGAGTTAGGAGTTTTTTCTAATTTTACAGAGTGTTCCCTGAATAATCCTGACTTCTGGAGAACAACATAATGTCCTACAAAGGAAAAATTAAAATGTGTCTGAGGAATGAAAGATTATGTGAAACAAGAAAAGTTTTTCTCAGAGTTTCGTGGAGAACATTTATTTGGTATGATAACTATTTTTTTTTGTCAATAATCAAGAGATCAGTTTCTATGGAAGCATACAATAACCTCTAATCAAGAAGAGGATTTCCCATGATCTTCTTTAGCTTTTGTAGTTAAATGAAAAATTATCCTCAGTGCAAAATCATTACCCATAGAAACATCACATCAGTATTGTATCCCTGGTGCACAACTTAACAATCCCTGAAGTAGAAGATCACTTGTTTCAGTATCTTGATTGCCTTTCATTAGTATGAAAACTCATCTCTTACCTTAATATAAGTAAGGTAAGTAGGGTCCCAAACTGACTTCCTCTGTGGTATAATTTTACATCTCACTTAACTCTATCCATTCATCTCCTCACAAAGCTTGTATTTTTTTTTCTCTGTTGATCTAATTTAATTTTATTCAGATATCACAGATTAATTCCAAGTTCTTTTTGAGGAACGGGTTTAATTTATAGTTTGCCATGAAACATGTTCATTTCCAATTAATTCACATGTGTAGTTCTTTGCTGTAGACAATGGAGTTGACACTTTCACTGAGTTGTCCACCTCATGGCTTAAGTATTGTTGTGGGTTTTTTTCATCAAATAGAATACTTATGATTTCTTCTACTGTGTCATCTTGTCAGGAATTGATATGCTGTAGGACCTTCATACAGCAACAATCAAATAGCTCAATTTGAAGACTTCATTTGGATTTTTGCATAATTTTAAATTTTGATAGAGCCATATTTTGAAGTCCAGTAATATCAGGCACAATATCCTCTCCTTGATTTGCTTACTCTTGTTCAGATTATGACTTGATACATGTGGGAAACAGTAAGGATGCCTACCCTAGTGAGCTCCTTCCTTGCTTTACTGCTCCAAAAATCTAGCAAGATGAAAATAAATGAGGAGAAATGAATAGGTCATGTTACTAAGGATCAGTGAGGAGAAACTGTAAGTCCAGCTGGTAACTTCACCACCATTGTCAATACAATGAATTCATATGACTTCCAGAAAAACAATCACATGAAGAAAGGCCTGGCATTTTTCATTACCATACAAATATTTGACATAATGGTTAAATTGGTCAGCTTAAATTTCTGCAGGCACATCTTTGCTTTCTGGATGCTGTCCATTTCAAGACTACAGCTTCAATTGCTGTTCAGCTTTCAATTACAGAATTTGGGTTTTTCTGGAATTAACTTTTTTGTTATAATAACTGTCATGCTTTCTTTTTTTTTTTCCTAATTAAGGTAGAGAAAGTAGTCTGCAGTCTTAAGAAATTAATCTTAAAAGCAACCATAAAAGTGTGGCATCCCCTCAAAAATATCCTTCTTGATTGCCAGGAAATCTTACTAGGAGCATTTCTTCTGCAAGTTCTATGCCCTTTCACTGTCTCCCATCAGGGTGCCAGTATTTCCTTTCCAGGTCTCCTTGACTTCTTAAAAGTCTTTGTTTCCCTGGATCTGTTTTACTCTCTGCATGTTAGGTAACATTTACTGACCACCCGGATCTTATCCAGGTGTATGTACTATTGCCTTTATCAAAAGTCATCATCAGAACAGAGAAACATAAAAGTTGTGCTTCAAAGAAGATCATAAAATATAGCTGAGGTAAACATTTACCAGGAAGTTGTCAACTAATCTTAATAAAAATCTAAGCTTTAGGGGGAAAAGAAAATAAAGTAGTCAGCTGAAACAAATGGCAAGGGATAGTGAAAATACAAGTCTTTTCACGGTATTATATAACATATTATCTACTTACAGTCATTCATTGACTTTACTGGGATTCATCTATGTGCTTAAGCAGAGCACACAGTCAGCTTCATAGGTCCAAATGTCTCAAGAAGAGATGTCTTGCTTGCCATGCCAGCAGAGCTTCTGCAGTGACACCTGGCAGCAAGAGGCTCATCTGCAGGTACCAGCACTACACAATTGCTTAAGAACCTTTTGAAACCTCCAGGAGCATTTTATGAATCAGACAAGTAGGGTTAATCACTAGGATTTTCATTTCGTTGCACGACCAGACTTACCATCGCTATTTTTAGGTAGTTTCCTCTGTTAACTCTTAACAGCTAGAGATCCTAGACACCCGAAGGCCTAGAATCACAGATTTATTGCTTCTCCCTAAAAAAACCCCAGAAATTTGGAAATTCGGTGCTCCTTACACCAAACATAGAACAAACATTTACTTTTATTTCAGAGGCAAGTGCACCATATACTGACCTATCTCCTGTAGAAGTTGCCCTAGTTAATGAGAACTGACAGTTGCAACACAAGTCATGTTGGAGTAGCTACAGGGACACTTCAGCTACAGGGTGGTAGATGTGGCCTGTAGCTGTCAACCTGTTAGGATAAGAAGGTACTTGAAAGGCATAAAAAAGACCAGTCAATGTTGGCAGTGGGGTGGAATATAGAAAGGTTAGATTAACTAACATTAATAATTTCTGTTGACCCACTACCATCGGACCAGCCAGTGGCTGGGCTGCTTTAGCTTTTATATAAATCTCTTAAGTTCTTGTTCTGCCCTGGTTAGGATGATTCATTTAGCTAATCCAAGCAAAGAAGATGATTAACATTCAGTGTATACTTTGTCTCATGAGTGCTAGTAAACAATCTTCCTGCCCCTTTACCAAATTTCTGGGGCAGTTCAGGTGGCAGAACTAGCAGCTGGATTGCAACAAATTTGCATGATGGGAAATATAAGCAAATGACTGATTTGTAAAGTCTTCTCTGCGCTATGAAAAAGCTGCTTGAATTGAGCAACTGTTGAGCGAGAGGTGCATTTAGTTACTGAAGTGAAAATAATATTGGGCACTTTGAAACCGGTGCAAAGACAGGGATTTTATCAGACTTGTTTTACTTTACTGTGCTCTTCCAGCTATCAGAAAAAAACCACCACTCCACAAGCCTGTTGATAAAATACAGCAGATGGCAGTAATGCACAAAGGAAACATGATCCTTTGCTTATCTCAGGATTACCCTGAGCATACAGACTTCATCCTTCCTCACACTGACTGACTGGCCTAGAGCTGCTAAACGTCTCCATTTTCACTCACCTGGGTTTCGCCTTGCTTTAGTCTATTAGTCAGCAAGTGTCTTAAATCATGAATTAGACAAGAAGATGCAAAGCTGAATGCCTTTACAAGTTCAAAAGAACACCACTGAGATGCTGTCAGCATAAATAAATAACCTGAAAAGAAATAGCTGCTGATATTAAGACACACCTACTCGGAACACAAATGTCAGCCTGACTTCATTTTAGCTGTATTTTTAAAGCAGCTGTGCCAGGAATTAAAAGGGTGAATCAGATAAATCCTATTTTCTGGCTTTTTAAAAGCAGCATTTCACAGATACATGCCTATTTGCAAAAGATGGAGCGGTAGGTACAACTCTCTTGAACGCTATCACTTACCAAATTTCATTGCCAATTTCCTGCAAAATGTGTAAAAACTTTCTGGTATAAAGAGGCCACATCTCGCTGAGAAACATTACGTATTATTGACCTATTTCAAGACAAGATGATGTAATTTTTAGCACTCCAGGAATATTTGACTAAATGTGAAGGAGTTGGGGGGCGGAAATCCTCCTTTTGATGCTGCTTGGAAGACCTTTAGGAGGGACATCTCCTGAGTCCTTCCTTCTCCCAGATTCCATGGTGCCGGTGCTCATTCTCCTTTCTGTCAGATTAATGACTCGGGGCTCTAACTGGCAGCCTGAGGGGTTTGTGCAAAACCCAGCTTTATACTATAGATGGGTGAAGCAGAATTAGTCAAAAGGTGCTGCATCTGATTTGTGGCCACTGGTGTATCCAACCCAAGATCAGTGATGCTTTGTGTTAATATGTGGGGCTGTGACCCATGACAAGGGGATTGTGGCAACCCTGGTAATTTGGCTGTGGGGTGGTGAAAGCCAGAGGTGATGAGCTGCAAGGTAGCTTGAACATGAGTTGTCATAAATCACATGTTATGGGGTTATGTACGCAGATTTCAACCCCCCTGAAGCTGCCCTCCAGGGTGCTCATGGTTTACATTCCTATGGATTGCATGCCACCAACAGGATTCTGGCACACAGGAGGTGATGCATTCTTCCAGCAGCAGCAGTGGCTGAAATCCCCTCCTGGAGATGGCCCCATGGCAAACACTGAGAAGGCAGCCATCATCCATCAGTCTCCAAAAAACTTGAGCATGGATTTGAGATTAGGATTTAGGGAGGAGGTAGGTTCGTTGTATATACACTTATGTTTTCTGACCTCTTTGGCCCCATGATTTTTTTGGTTGTACAGGATAGAAATGAAATGCTGTGACTTGGCATAGCCCAGGCAGCAGCTGATGAAGACACTGAAGTTCCCTTACTTCCCTCCAGTGTATCTGCCCTTGATTTTAACCATGAGAGACAGAAATGTGCTTAAAAAAAAAAAAGGCAGATGATATTCACTGTTAATCACATTTCTCATTAAAAAACACACATAAGGCATTCATTATTTCTCCCTTCCTGTCTTTAATGTTCCTCCAACCCAACTGCAAGATTTGCTTATTCTTTCTCTTGAGAATGCCATGAATGTTTTGGTAAAGCTCTTAAACACAAAACTGAAGACAATATACATAATGTCTTTCTTGAGGAATAAACTTTTAAAGGAGCAGTAATACTTCCTTCTCCTTTAGCAGTGACCAGTAAAGTAAACCGCTGGCATCACTGGCTCTCGCCACCCCACAGCCAAATTACCAGGGCAGCCACAATCCCCTTATCACAGGTCACAGCTCCACATATTAACACAAAGCATCACTGATCTCGAGTTAGATACATACATCAGCAGTAGCCCCAAATCAGATTTGTCTAATTCAACTCTACCCATCTACACTACAAAGCCTATTCATCATCTTTTTTACAGACACTTCTATTTCTTCACAAAATCACTGCCACAGCCAACTCCATTAAAAAAAAGAAAAATAAAAAAACCAACAAATTATCATCACTAGATGATAATAACAGTACTCATGCACTGAAATTCAGTGGTGACTAAAATGCAATAGTAGAAACTAATTTTGCAGGTGAAACATAGAGAGCCCATTTTCATTAGATCTACAGCACTAGTGAGAGAAATACTTAGGATCAAGTCTAAGCAAAAATATTTTGGAAGACAGATCCTGATCTAGGAAGAATCTTATAGAACTCATGCCACAAAGTGAAAATCATTGCCTTTCAGAAGAGAACCAAAGCTTAGAGCAACTGTTTCAGAAACTGAACACAGAAAAACATGTCTTTTTCTGGCTGGCTGGTATCAGCTTGGATCACTGGCAATTCAGAACACTGTCTGGCACTTAGTTTTCCTAATGAAAAGATGGTGTTCTTAAAATTATTAATATTTCTCATATATTTATATACATGGTGTTTCCCCTTACAAAAAATCCTCCACATTTTGGAACAAACCTAGTACATGAAAAGGAAATTAATTTCATTACTTTAATAATAACCTTGAAGACAGCCTGATGGCATCCCATCTAATAATTTCATATGATACCTTTTCCTTTTAGGGGGTTATTTGCTTAAAAAGATAACTGTAATATTCCCACATTGGAAGAAAGCACAACTATTTTCTATCAGTACCTAGATGGATGCAAAGGAATACTACCTGCTATAAAATAAATTAATTCAATTCACGTAAGAACCCATCTTTTTCTGAACTGTACTCAGCACGAATATCTAGCCATTTACAGAAAATAAGCTACAGGTTTCAAAGTAACTACAACAGCAGCTCTTTAGCCTTTAAAAGGAAGGTGTTACAGCACTGCCTGTATAAAACATAGAGAATATTCAAAGATTACCATCATGACCACAATTTTCTTGGATATGTCCTTAACATCAATTTTAATCTTCCTATTTTTCCCAGGCAACAAGGCATATTCTGCATGTTCTGCTACTTTTGACTAAATATTCAGGTACACCTGTGTTAAGAGAAAATGTTTTTCCTGTGTGATAAGAATTTTAGTTTCAAGTCACTTTGGTGTGTTTTTAAGTTTCTTTTTATGGCCTGTTTTTGATTTTTATTAGGAAATTTACTTGAAATTTTCTCAAAACCCCAAGCCAATTATATGAAGGGAGGTATCTGAGTCAAATTAATGATCTAAACACTCAGATTTTTTTGGGAATACAGTTCTAAATTTAGGTTTTCCTTTTAATATGCTAAGACAGAAATTATTTGACAGTGATTAGCCATACTGCAGAGCCAGTTCTCTGGGTCATTCTGTGTGTATGAAATAAGGCAGTGCTCAATTTCCTCTGCAGATGAATGCAGAGATATTGAAAAGGAAAATGACAAGAAATAGAAGCTCAAACTGAGAGAATATATTATTTTAAAACCAGCAAAATAGCAGAAGCACAATGAAAAAAATAATTCTGAACAGTAAACCAATATATATCAACAGTAAAATTAATAAAAATACATTATTATCCGATATATTCTTGCAAATTGAACTATCTAATCTTGCTCTGTAGGGATATGAAAAAGGATAGTTAAAAATGGGAAATGTATTGGATTATAGGAGTTTGTTTTGTGGATGCAAAAGATACGTGTCACATGGAAATTTTATGTGCTAATTTTATTTCTCTACTAAATGTTTTACTTGAAATCATGGCAAATACTATTTATGCAGGTTTACACAGAATATTAATTAGAAGTGATGGTTAAGACTGAGTATAAATCAAAACCCTAAGTGAGGAGTCTCAGTGGACATTCATAATTAGCATTTGAATGTATAAGCAGATATTAACTGCAAGCTATCCAAAGAGCTGTAGAAAAATCTGTAGATGTGAGGTACATATGCAGGTGTTTGGATCTTATACAACTGCATTTATTCATGCAGCACATTTAGATCAACATGGATCCTCTCAGCTCCCGGTTCTCCTGAATACACAGCAAGATTTTCTTCATGTCTGTCAAGAAAATGTCTGGGATTTTTTTGCTCAGTCAAAAAAGAAGCTGGCTGGGATTTCCTCTACTGTAGGATGCTGGATGGTCTTTTCACAGATCCTTCCCTGAAAGCAGCTGTATTTGTGCCAAGTGCTGTTGGATCAACACGTTTAGATAGCGCTCTGCCGTCTGCACCCCAAGAAGAGGTGCCCAAACGGAGTCTCGCGTTATCTCTATCCCTGCCATCACATGGTGTTGCTCCCCGCAGTCTGACAGAGACCGGAGCGGTTGCTGTGCTTCACGCAGTGCCTCTGGTAGGAAGGGAATTAGAATTCAAATTATAATTTCATTAGGGAATCGCAAGTCTCAATAAAAGCCAGCTGACTCTCCATCAGCTCTGCAGTGCTAGCAGTAGTTAAGGGTATAGTTTTATCTGCAGTTGAGCATGTAAAGTCAGGGAGAGAAAAGATTCACAGTGTAGTAAGTGAAAACAAAGGCTCCAGATTCTTTACACGGTCTAAGTGTCACTACGCATAAATATGGTGTTGTAAAAGCAATATTTAAGTTATAAATACAAACATTATAAATGCAGATTTTTGTAAAAGTGTTATTTTTCTAACTGGAAGCATGCTTCCAAATCAGTATTTTTACACTGCATTTTTGTCTGTACTAACAGAACTCAAACAACATAGTTATTAATTTAATCCACTGTCATTATTACCACTACATTACCTGTTGTAGTTTATTATAGCTGTTAAAAATACTAGTTAATCCAGAAGGAATATATTCTAATACATTATTTGATTTTCCTGCATAAAGCAGTAAAAGAAAAAATTACATAAAGCGAATCTGAGCATCTAAAAAATTTAACTTTTATAAGAAACAATGATTGAAATTAAATAACAGTAAAGTGGGGAGAAATTTTAATGCAGTGAGCTGTCATTTTTCATCATCATTATCACTAATACTATTATTATTACTATTTTCCATTTCCTATAGGTTTGTAGGGAATATTTGGAATTTTAAAAATCACAATGTAAAATTAAAATTATTTTAACCTAATGACAACTAGGTTTCTGATATTCTGCCATCCAAGGTTTTATGAAAGCCTGCATTGTCAGTATTCTTTATAACAAATAGAGTTGAAAAAATGTGAAAAACCACCCTAAGAGTGAAAAACAAACCTGAAGCCTCCTGCCTCCTCTGCTGCGTCACCAATCAGTGAGACATGCAAAGGATACAAAGAATTTACGTTTCCATGAGTGGATTGGAATAGGAGGTAGTAGTGAAAGCACACTAATGCTTATTTTCCTTGTGGTTTGTAGATGAGCTCATGGTCTTCATAAAACCCAACCAGCACCATGCAGGAGATGTTTGGTATACACTGACAAAATGGGTAAAGAAAAGGAGACCAAAAGCAAAGGGAGAAGGCAATCCTCCAAAGGCTGAAGTGCTACAAAGGTGCTATATCTAGCACAGAAGTCTTAATGGTTATCTTCTAGCTCACTTGGGTTATCACAAGCACAAGCTCCTGTAACTTAGGTCACAGCCATAACTCTATCTCCTTTCACCAATTTACAGCCTACTCAAGATCTCAATGCTTTCCCCTGCCCATTCTGTGCACACCATCCTTTTCTCTGTTTTACACTCATTTACACTCAAATATTCCTATTTCCTTCTTCTTTTCCATACTGACTGCCTGTCTCAGGAACAGGGATGCCAAGAATGCTGCTTTCTTCTCATTCCTTATCAGCTGGACCAGGGCATCTCCATTTCAGGGAAAGCTCTGATCTAAGCAGAATATATAACACTCCAGTGTATTTGAGGAACACTGGAGTCACTTGAGCTGTTTCAGACAGCTGAAAATCCATAGGAAATTCGAACGTTGTAGCAAATTGAACGTTGTAGCAAATGTGCACTTATGCCAACACTTGACGGACTTTGCTGAATAAGGATTTATAACTTCAAGAGATGGTAATTTGTGCTTAGATAGATACGGGTATACAAGATCGGGGCTTCTGTTGAAAACCCCTCTTTTAGCATAAAGAACCACCTTTTGATATTGCTCCCTGATCCTCTACAAATAAGCAGCTTTCCTCTCCTCTCCTGATCAGTTTGGAACTAGCCAAGATTTACAGCAGGTCTCATTATCTGGAGCCCAATGTCTCTGCATGTGAGTAAGCTACTGTCTTGCTCTTTCAGTAGAAGAAGTGAAGCCAATCAAACTTGATACCATAACTTAAAAATCAAATTAAAATGGTTAATGCCTCTTTCATCTTTCAACAAAATGTGATAGTCTGTAATTGTTTTTAAGCAGCTGCACAGAAAATGGTGCTGTAATTTTCTTTACGGTATATACAGTCCTAAGGATGAAGAACAATAGTTTTAAAACTAGAGTAGGACAGGTTTAGCTTAGACATTAGGAAGAAGTTCTTCATCATGAAGGTGGTACGGCACTGGAACAGATTGCCCAGAGAAATCGTGGAGGCCCTGAAGACATTCGAGGCCAGGCTTGATGAGGCTTGATGCGACTCGTAGCAACCTGACCTAGTGAAAGATGTCCCTTCTCACTGCAGAGGAATTGGACTAGATGGCCTTTGAAGGTCCCTTCCAACTCAACACATTCTGATTCTATGATTCTAAGCTATCAGAAAGGTTGACCAACTGTACTGCAAACATCTTCAACCCTTGTCTGCCTATTACACAGTTCATCAAGTATTTTAAATGCATATACTGCATGTGGTAACAAGATAATAGGTGTTGGTTCCTTGTTGGCAATTTTGTGTCATAATGTAATCATGTAATTGTAGTCCTGAACCACTTCACTTACTTGTTAGGCCTGAACTGCAGTTCTTTAGAGCAATTGCAAGAGTGCTCAGCAAGGACAGAAAGGATAATGTGTGGATTCCTGGCATAAGTAAAAAGCTTAAGTAAAGCATAACAGAAAACAAAATCAGGGAGAAGTGGATGAAATCCAGTGATTAGAAAAGCTAATGATCCAATAAAATAAGAACTTGGTGAAAAGTGTCAGTATTTCTTCAACTTTATCTACTTATAAAAATACTTATAAAAGCATAGAATGAAGTACTCCTTGTGTACTCAGATAAAATCATAGCTTTCAAATTTTTAGACCAGACTGGTAATTTTAAGTTTTACTTCCTTTTAATGACAGATGCTGTTCCCCTCTGCCCTTCCCCTGGGACAAAAAAATGTGTGTGGCATTTGCTCAGATATGATAAACCCATGAGGAAATGGGTCTAAGAATCCAAAAGCTCTTGAAATTGTTAGTATACTAATCATAATCATGAAATGGTAAATGTTAATATAAATACTTTTTTTCATAATTTGGAAGTCATTATTGTCTTAAATGCATTTATACTTCTAAAAGAGGTGTAATAGCACAAACTGCTTAGTTAATAAACCCCTGAAGCACTTGGATTAAATGAAGTGTCATATACTTACAATACAAAATTCTTACGAAGTATCAAAGAAGAAAAATATTTTCTAATGAACTTAGTATGTTCATTAGTTTCTGAATTTTGACATTTCAGCTGCCTAATCTCCTTCAAAACAGGAGACATTTGGAAACAATCCAGAAAATTATTAGGATCGTTCTGTTTACACAACACTAAAGTTTTATTGACATAAGGAAGATATCAGTAATGTGTTAAATTTTGAAAAGCACTGAACCAAACTGCTGGAGCTGTAACTGCTTTCCGGTCAGGCACACAGTCCCTTCCAGAGTTTGTCTCAGCATCTCTGACTAACAAATATACTGCCTTTTTTTTTAAAAATTAGAAATAAACTGCTTTCATTTAATGCTGATGTTTTTCCTCAGGGAAGACAAGATTTAAAAGGATCTGATTTCTGAAATGAAAAAGAATAGATTTTAGGGCAGTTGGTAAATTGCTGTATTCTATAGTCCATGTGCATTATAAAAAAGAACTGACTCCTTTACACACACATCACATTTTGAAACATGTCCATGATTACATCTTCAGAAATTAGAGTGCGTTGCATAAACGGAAAATAAAGTGCTGTTGTACCTATTCTGACCTTGCTAATCCCATAGGAAGTAGTCAGGGTTCATAAACATTTTTACTAACATTTATTATGGACAGTTAATACTGAGTGGCCAAATAAGAGCTACCCAAGGTCTCCACTTTCTTCTGCAAGCTGCATTTTTCTTTACTCAGCACCCACTGTAGACTTAAATAACAAGTTTGGGACTAGCTGTTAATATGAAACATTCCCACTTTCAAGGCAGGCTGCAAATCCAGCTCTAACATCTAAGACTGCTTCTACTAATCAGATCCAAATTATATGTTTCTTGGGGTACAACTTCAACTAGAAGACATTACTGTAAGTAGGCTGTGGGGGCATCACTGCTGTGTTTATCCTTCTAATATAATTAGAGATTTTCTGTTGGTCATTTCAGTCAAATTTAATATCCCTTATTAAATTCATAATAGTAAAAAAAATAGCAAAAGTTCAGATGCTTTCTTCCTTAAAAAAAATAAGAAAACCAAGGGAATCTTCACATGACTACATAATGGACATAATTGGTCCAATTCAAATTCTACATATATTCAACAGAGCATAAAATATTATTGACCAGCGATAAAGTAAAAATGCTTTAGAGATCTTACTAACCACTTAATCTGGGTCTCAGGCTATTATCCATGCAATATTATGTGTGATATTTATTCAGATATTAAATTGCCATACATTATTTAATGAACAACATGCTAATTAATACAGATCTTTCATCAGTCTGTAGAAAAGTATAAATCTCAAAACTCCTTTGGCAGAGGGGAGCTGGGAAACCTCCCCTGGTTAGTGACTTTCTGGGTGTTGTTCAGTTCAGGCTACACATAGAAGATAATTTAAAAACAATAATCCCACAGCGTAGAATTGTTCTCTAATTCACTAATACAGGACGTTAGGAAACACAAAATGCAAATATTAAGCTCCTAGTCACAATGCACATCTGGTTTGTTTTACAGAACAGACAAAACAAAAAGTATAGCAATCAATGTATTCAGTTAATTCCATTACTGAATTTTACTATTAGGCAAGGGTCTAATTATATTTTTCCAAACAAGTGTGGGCAGCCTAGTTGGTTTGTTCCATATGTTAGTATCTTCTTCTCAAACAATCCCGAAGTTTCTGCAGTTTGAGAGAGGGGCCATAAACCTGACGAAATGCAACAAGGAAAACAGGACAAGAAAGACTGTCCCCGTTCAGTGTGGCAGAGCTGACACATTAACATTTGCCCTTTCCCTCCTTACATTTGAATGGGGTAAGTCTGGGTGTGTACAAATGTAAATTTTAATTTGTTTATTTTTCTATTTAATTTCTGAAGTATGGCCTTCTTTTTAAAAAAGAAGGAGAGCAAAACCAAAAATACACAAACCCCTCTCTCTCTGCGGTTTAATAAAGATTATTTGGCACTTTTGATGTAGTATTCTTTGGATGCTGGGTAAATAAATGTTTCAGCTGAGCAGTTTAGAAGAGCCCTCTGAACTGCCACTATCCTTCAGATACACCTTGAATCTCAGGATTAATAAAGTTCCTTTTTACTTGCCTTCAGAAAATTTCTCAGGAAAACACGGTAGATACAAATAATTGAGCTACAGCTTTGAGAATGCGTAAAATATACTCAAAGCACAAATCTGATGGTGATCATGTCTGGCCTTCCTGCAGCATCATACAATCTGGTCTTAAGGATGCAGCTTTTGTAGCAGTTTTCTGTTCCCTTAAGTCTATACACAGAGGTCAACAGCAAAAGATGGTGAAATAAATTTGGGGATTTATAGTGTATCAATGAGCTGCTGTCAAATGGCAGCAGTTCTTTATTAATGATCCTCTTTCTTCACACTAATGTGAACTTCTCAACCTGCAAGAGACACTTTGCGGAAGAGGCACTACGAGAGAGCATGTGATGTGCAAAGCCTCCACATTTGACTCGCATGGTCTGAGGTTACAAGAAGGAGGTGCAGCATTTCCAGAGGGTAGTCCATTATCCTTAACAATCCTCATACACTAAATATCCATGAGGTTTGGCTTTAGCACAGGCATTGCTGCAAGGCCAAAGGTCAAATATGAAATGAATCATGCAGATTTTGATTCAGTTTCATCTATTAGTCCAGTTTAAGAAACAGAGTGCAACCCAATAGCTGCATGCAGCAGACTCTTCAGCTAGGCTCCATGAACTGTGGTAGTAAGACTGTGACCTTTTGAACATCTGCAAGAACCACACGCAGACAAGGATTTGCTTGCTGTATGGTGTAACTAACATGGCACATTGCCCTTTCTTATCTGAAAAGCTGATCCAGCTGTGGGCAAGGTCTCTCTCTTGGCATATATGACCATCCAAAACAAATATGACATGATTTAACTCCTCCTTATCTTCTGTTACTATATTTCAATTTTGCATTCACATCTTCCAATAAAGAATGTACTCTGAAAATAATTCTAAAAATACACAAATGTGAATATCTGTGACAACTTACTATTAATGACATCTTGAGATGCCAAAGCCTTTTTTTCTCTTTTCTTTTTTGTAAACATTGATTAATCCTATCCTCATTTTGAAAATAGGAGAATCGAGCACGTGGAAGTGCAGTTGCCCAAAATCACAACGCAAATCAAAGGAAGAATAAATCACACCTCAAGTTCCTATCAATTAATCCTAAATTAAAGAACTAGATTGAAATAAACCCCAAACCCTCTTCCTTGAAACATAGCCTGTCTTACAGTAATATTCAGTAGGACCATTTGGAATAGGTAGAGGGCGACTCTCAGTGTCTCAGAAAAACACTGTCCAATTTTCAGCTCTTTATAAAATGTCTGCTAGTGATAGCCTTATATAGGAACACGTGTTTTGATAGAAGAGACCAGTTAGATTTCTGCTGTTTATCAGTTTAAAGCATGTACTAGTTTAAAATATATGCTGTTAATTCTCAGTTTATGATGAAACAATTTTCACAAATAAAATTTTTCAATGATTTTTAGAATTGTAGAATGGATTGTGTTGGAAGGGACATTAAAGATCATCTTATTCCATCTCCCCTGCCTTTGTTTATCTCCGGGTTTGATCGCTGATGTCATGAGACCTGGATGGAATCCTACCCTATTTAAACACTCATGGATAAGTAAAACTATATGACTATAACTTTGTGACTTCCATCAGAGCAAAAGTCACAAACTTATACCTTTGGCATGGGGCTTGTGCATACCAACAGTGACTAATTTTGCTCATACAGTCAGACAGCTCTTTTGCCTAGATAAATGCATGAAAATCCCCAAATTGTTACTCTCTTTAAAGCTATAGTTTAAGGCATCCAAATTAAGATCAAAAAACATTTGTAAAGATGGCAGCATATGCATAACATCAGCATTTTGCTAAATGACAGTTTGTTTGCCAAATTAGTTCCTTTTCTGGAGGATTGCCATCCCAGACCTAAAGGATGTAAAAAGCAAAGGATTTCTGCTTTTTAAAGAATGGCAAAATGTTGTCAGATCATAAGATATATGAAAAAATACCGCCAGCTGCTCAATTTACTGTAACATTCTGAGAGAGCACAGTGCAGATGAGAGGGTAGATTTTGGCTTAGAATCAGGAAATATCTTCTACTGGAACATCATCATCTGACATGCAAGAAAAAGCCTGAAAACCTGTAGGATCAATTATGCAATATACACATTTCCCATAACCTCTATTTTAATATTCAGAATAATTTATAATAATTAAAAGCTTTCCTAACCTCAGGTTAAGACATCAGAGCTGCTGCAATGCTGGTAAACTACTAATGCTTGATATATTTTCTTTGACCTTTCCTACTACTGGAAGATAAAAATATTTAAAAGGGTGGAGTAACGAAGGCCAGTGAGTCCTCAGGGGAAAAAAAAATCCATAGGGAGGAAAAAACAAGTTTGCCCTGATTTGTGATTATTTCTTTACATCCACACATCACACCTATGATTTGATTGGATTTTAGAAGCATGGTGATGACTCCTGTTCTTTTAATCGCATGCAGCTATGAAATGAAATGTGACAACAGAACATGATTTACACATGACATAACAAAACAAGGTTTTATTATGCTTCTGTTTGTGCTATTTGAAGAAATAAGCCTTTAGGGTGTCAGAATTATCGCTAGCCTTGTTAACTGTTTTGGAAGCAAAACAGTTGACATAAGGATAGCCAAATCTGTTCCTTTATGAAAGTGTAATAAGACAGAAAATAATTTCATTGTCACATAATGCTTCAGTTTATATTACACAATTAGATTTGCAATAAGCTTCAAACGGGTTTGGCAATGTCACTTAAAACACTAGATCTGGAAGAAGTGTCCAACTGAAAGTGTCCCTTTCAGCTCCCTGACACCAATGGGCTGAAAACAACCTGCTGCAGAACAGCTGATTACCCATTCCAGAGTTACACGTATGCTACTGAAAACAGACTTCAGCAAGTTAACATTCATATTTTTGTCTCCAAACTACCTCAGAAATTTAGCTCTACTCTGAGTGTATTAATATTCCAAACACTTGGTTCATTAGTCTAATTAAACAATGGAAAGACCACACAAATGCGGAGACTGTTCAGCAACCCTGACCCCACTTATTCAGACGCATGTAATAGCCCTGCCATTCACTCATGCATAGAAATGATCACAAAAGCAAACAATGCTGTGCTCACTCATTCACTTAATTAGTTAGTCACTGTTTCACTCATTTGGTTGACTCAGTCCTTCGTACTTACAGCCTTAGAATCTCATCTCACTTTCACAGTGAGTAGTGCCAATTAAAATTCACTTAGGACTGACAGGAATTAAGAAAATCAGAATTACTCTCTCAAATCTGACAGATACTAAACTTCATCAAACAATCTCTTAATGCAACATGGAAGTATTTTAAAGTCTGAAGTAAAAATGTAATGCTACATTGGCCTTGCCTAGCCTTCTCTTTTTTCCTTTTTACCTCACTTGCTATGAAACCAAAAGATGTAATTCTTCCTTTGATATTATCTGTTTAAGCATTGAGAGCAAAATGTGGTCTTTTGCATGTAAATTACACTCAAAGGTTTAACATTTGCATAGTTGTGAGTAATCCAACCTGCAAAAAGTATTTTTCTGCTTTGGTCTCTGTAGACATTTATTTAAACTTTTTCTTGGCTAAAGTTCAGTTCTCTTAATTTTTCTTAATAGCGTTTCATAGTCACCATGAAGGCTTGAGGGAGGAAAGTGATATCTAATATTTTAAAATTGTTAAACCAATAACCAGTTTTATTCTATGGGTTTGATACCAATTCAAATCAATGATTCTTTCCACGATGTATCTGACCAGCCTATTCAGCTGACAGTTAAATTGTAATGCTATCTGCCCACCTCGTAACCAAGTCCTGCATCACTGCGTGACAGGCTGTAATATACAGTCTGTATTTGTATATGCACATAAATTACTGCAATGGTGAGCCTTTCTGCCATAAAGCACAAAAAAAAGTCACACCATACTTTGACTTTGGAAGAACTACTATTATTTTCCCAGTAATAGCTTTCTCAGACCAGAAGTAGAACAATTTTCAGTTTTACCATTTTGATCTTTGGAGATATGTATACTATAAAGAAATGCAGATTTAACAAAAGGCTGCCAAAGAACTAGAAATCCTTACAGCTAGGAAAGAAATTTATTGAAACAACTGCAGAGCAGTGAAGGGGTATGCATAATCCCTTTGCAAAATTTGCATTTATTTGTTTTCATCAAGGGCTAAAACTGGAAAATAAAAAGCTAGGGCTGCTGGAAGGCTTTGCCCTCTGTTGGAAGGGGCTGGGGCCTCAACTCACGACAAGTTCTTCACAAATATACACACAAGGAAGAGGAATCAGGTAGTAACTTGATCTGGTCCTGGGTTTGACAGAAGTCTTCCACAACCCATACTCAAGGGATGAAATCAGGAATAAACCATCACATGAAAAGGCTCTGGAATCATGTGAAATACAAACACAACCCAGAAGAATATTATTCAAGTACTTTGTACTTTGTACATCTCCATAAACCTTTGTGAAGAACATCTTATTTTTATGACTCGTATTAGATGGAGTTTATTTAATGTGTGGATGAATATAATTATCTTTTTACTTTCACTGCAGACTTTACCATACATCTCCTTAAACTTACTCTTTTGAAAATAAAATTTACTAGATTATCAAATTCACTTTTGTAGTGTGGGTATTCCCAGTCTTGTCCCAAAATGGCATGCAGACTATAATTTCGTCATTCAGTTTAATCTGTTGCTAAACAATATTTTCATTTTATGCTAATAAATTTACAGACATTGAGCATATGAGATGTGTATAAACATATAAATAGCGCACATTTTAAACTTTTTATAAAGACAAGTAGAGACAGCACAATGGCAAATATCCCCTAGTATTTTAGGTGTCAGGATTAGGTAAATCTAGGGGATGATAGGACTGTACCTTTACAAAGGGACAGCTGAAAGACAGTATATCATAAATATCCAAAGTGAGAATTAGGATGGGCAAGTGATGCTAAAAATGGAGGCCTATGCATGGAAAATTCACACACAGATGGAAAGGTGAGTACATCTGGAGGTAGAACTTCAGAGATGTGAAATGATAAAGAGAAGGAAAGAGATTTCACAGCTGCATTTACTTCTTATCACCACACGTATATAAGTGCTTTGCTGTCTGAAGAAGCATGTTCCGCTGCCAAACAAGAAGATTTAACTGGAGTCAGTGAACTCTACCCATCTGCTAATGTAATTTAGCCACTGACACTGAAGAATTTTGACACCTCAGAAATAGAGTATTCAAACAGAGCTTAAGGCTTTTAATCTTGGATTTTGACTGATGGAAGATAATTCATCAACACTCACTGAACACCCACTTAAACTTTAAAATTTGCAGCTTTTTCTGTCTGAGCTAAACTTCTCATGAACCAGCAGCATCATAAAGCTACAGGAACAAATAAACCTGGGCACAGGGCTCAAGAATTTAAGTTCTCAAGAACATGCTTTTGTTACATAGACAATTTAGACTGTTAAGTGGTTTGAATATAACAGTCTGGTAAAAAATAAAACGGGAAATCAAGCAGACAAGGATGGAAAAGTATTTTTCTCAACTTAAGCAGCATCTTGTCACCACAAAAGATACAAAAGTAGCTGCTTTAAAGTAAAACCATTACCTACAGGTAGTTTTTAAAGTCAAAAATAATTTATAATTGTAGCCAGGGGAAGTCAATTAAGCCTTTTTACATGACCACATGCAATAAGCTTTATCTCTGTGTGTCAAAAAAAGTTAATAGGAAATCACTTACACTGCTACAATTGCTGTATAAAAACAGCACTGGTGGTTTTTTTGTAGCAACATTTGTCCTTAGTCAAAAAGATACTGGCCTGTACTTGCTAGAGTTGTAGTATGAATTAATTGTCACTCTGCTTCTACTTTTGTCTTGCATCCAATTCCCTACAAAAAAATCTCCTTGTAGTCCATGTGACAGAGCTGAGGTGGCACAGCATACCAAAAGTGCTTTCATTTACTACAAAAATATATTATATACTTTTATCATGACACATGACAACATTCAGTGGAAAATCATGCTTTTGCAGGATTGTGTGTCATCATTCGCAGCATCAGGTGCAGACATCTCCCTGGGTGGCACAGAAATCTGTGCACTTTCCTGTAACTGCACTCCATGAAATCTTAGACACGTTAAGCAGAATATTTATTGCAATACCAATTATTTTTGTGCACATGGTCTATTTAATTTTCACAGTGCTCAGGTATTATTACTTGATGTAGTAAGTACACTTGCACTTGCTGCTGTATGCAAATTTTGTAGCCTGACTGCATTCACATCTTATGTGTGTTCCCGGGTATCTGGTTTTGTGACAAGTGCATTGAGTCAATCAGCAGCGACAGACCTGGTTGCATGACAGGGAAAGAGTTGAGTAACTTCTGCAGGCAGAGACCCTTTGACCACGGTACATCTTTTGGAGGCGTGCCTTCAGCAGCAGTGGGTCTGTGCTGCTGTTTCTTTACAGCCCCCAGCCCTGACGCCTTTGGCAGGCGAGGTTCCGTAGCAGCAGAGGTCTCACACTGCCCTGGGGATGTAGGAGAAGCCAGGGAGGGCAGAGCTTGGGCTTCGACCGAAACACCTGAGACCTGAAAGGTCTAAAAAACACTGAGTAGGTTTTACCTCTTGGAGTGGCTCGACTCCATCTTCTCTTAATCTAGCCTGCTGGCCACTGCATCCAAAGTTATGTTGGTGGACTGGCTGATTATTAAATTCAAGTCTATGGAGAAGCCTATGGCAAATAGAAGAAAAAAAAAAAAAAAGAGGTTAGAAAGGGTTTGTGAAACAGGACATAAAGCTGCATTTCTTTCAGGGTAATTAGTCCATAAGTATCATTGAGATATTAATGGCAAAACATTTAAAAACGTAGCTGATCTCAAAATGTTGTTTATAAAGCTTGGTCATTAATTGTTTTTAAAAAGTTAACACACAAGGATTACTTTTTATAATGTAACAACAGACCAACTCTTTAAAAAGGGTATATGCTGACTACTGTGCACTGTGCAACAATTCAATGCTTTTACTGACTCACTGTTTTAGACTGTAACTACTTTTTCATGCATATAAATATTTAGTGAAATCACACCAAATTAACATGGACTAAAATGCAGAATCTAAGCCACACAAAAAGGCAAGGTATCAGGAAAAGTATGATTAGTAACTGAATGAGCAGTCTTTAGATGTGATTTTTAAACAGACATGGAATGCATTTTTTTTAAACAAACCAAATTAATATGAAAAAAAAAACCCAACCCAAACAAAGGAACAAAGGCTGTGATCCTAAACAGCCTGCTGAATGAAATATTATCTGCAGTGCTACAGGCTTTACTTGTAGGGACAGCTGTAACAAGGACAGGGCGTGAATCCTCCTCTCCCCACCACCAAGCAAGCAAGCTCAAAAGCAATGAGGCTGAAGCTTTGGAGGCTGTGTGACTAACGTGTGAAGTCCACCACCCATGCTGGAGAAGAGACCCACCCAGGAGCTGTGCACAGCTTTGTTACAGAGAGATCTCCACGCACAAAGGAAAACCACGCTGTGTTCAGCAAGTCACAAGCTTATCTACAAGAATGACAGATACTGCTACCAGCAGTGCCTGCTTGGGCCGCCTAAATGCACGTCTCCACAATGAAGCTGGGCAGACAAGGGGGAGGGACCCTGACCAGTGTGTGTGGTTATTTCAGGCTAAGGCAGTTCCCTGACTGGCCTGGCTTGGTTCTCCCAGCCAGATGGAAGGAATACCGTATGATTCCAAATGTAAGGAAATGTATTAGGATAATAATGCGTAACAAATAATCTAAGCTTGGGAAACACTACCTTATTTGAGATGGCAAAATCTTGAAAAGAAACCACTCAGTCATTCATTTTGCTTTGTAGCACCGCAACTCCTTTTCTCTGCATTCAAATACCACTTTTTTAAAGGGTAAAAAGAGGTACATAACTACACCCCAATGTAAGTAATCACAATTGGCAAAATTAAAAAATTATTTTTATATTTTATATTTTAACTGATGGTTAGTGATCTAGCACTGATGACCTTTATTCTATTATTTTAGCCATACATACAATACAAACACATAGGTTTCATTTACCTGTTGGGAACAAGGATAAAGCTCTTCTACAATGTTAGCTATAAAAAGAGGCAAAAGCTTTCAGCAATGCCAGGAGGATCCAAACCAAATATGATACCTTTTTCCTGAGTCTGATTTTATTTCTGTTATTGTGAAATACAGATATTTCTTCAACTTCAGCTTCTTTTCTCAAAAGCATCAGAACTCACTCCTATCTGAATAACTCGCTCAAACTACCAGATTTTGTAATTATTTAGAAAATTTTTGCACTGTTTTTGCATGAAGATCTGGTCTGAGCGTCACAAGCAGATCTTCAGCTCAAACAGGTGCTCTTCAATGACAAAACTACAGCAGAAACAAAACCATTTGGGCAGCTTACTGTGTGAAAACAGAAAGGCTGAACAGAGCTGGTGGCACTGTTAACCAGCTGCTAGAATTCTCCAGGTTGTTTGCAACAGCCTGTGGAACTGATCAGAAAATCAGCGCCTGATGCAGCTCCTCTCAGAGGTGTTCATCACTTTAAGATGTCACAATGAAAGGCTGGAAAGGCTGTTTTGCTACAGTGAAAAGGAGAAAGAGTAAAATGTTTAATTTTGTACAGAGCATTAGCTTCAGGTATAATAGATGAGCGATTTGCTGTGCAAGACAGAAAAACAAAGCTATCTGTGCTGAGGTATTTTTCACAGATTTTTCTACCTTGCGGCTGATTCTCCCATTTAGATTGAGTTACATTCTGCTAATTGAATGATGATTATTTATCTTTGCTGACTAAAAACAGATCCCATGATGTGCAATTCCATTAATCAAAACAAAACACAAATTCAAAGTTGCAAAGGGACAGGGTTGCCATTTTGGTAGTGGCAGCCATCTTGGGGCAGAATAGATTCAAAGATCTGAATTTCCAGAAATTACTAATATTTTGAAAATGTGGTAATTTTACGATAATCTCTCCAATTGTCATCTACTCCACTAGAATTACAGAAAGGTTATGGCAATCTACCACAATGTGACATGTAACCATAAAAGGAAATATTTGCTGCTGTATTTGCTCTCAACTTGCAAAACGCCAGAGATTTAAAAATAAAGCTATTAGTAGAAACCTCTTTTCAGGCCCATGGGCTAAAATCAAAATCCACAGTGTATGAATACTCTTAATATCTTATTCCAATTTACTGTGCAATTAAGTTTGGAAATTTTAAGTACTTATACATAGAGACTACTAAAACACACAAGCACATCACCTTCAATTGGAACACTGAACCTTATTTGACATGTAAACCAACTCTGTGATTTGGAAATGAGGTTTCACTTATGATTTATTCCCCCCACCCTGACTTTTATCACTCAGGACCTTGTTACAGTGGCTGCTGCTCATTTTTAGAGCTTCAACCCTGAAGATGTACCAAGGCATTTGCAACAGAAAGGGAAACTGGTATTTGGTAAGGAAGGATGATAGGAATAAACTATGGAAGTTAGGATGCAGCCAATGATTCAGTGCACCTTGGAAGAGGTGCTTGATGTGGGACGCACAGGGATGGGGTCACAAGGGAAGGCCAAAGTACTGCCCTGGAAAACTTATCTTCTCTATTTTATCTATCATTGCTGAAGATGAAGAAAGGCTGGAGCAACGGAAGAGCAAGATGACAGTGGACTAAAGGAGCATGAATCCTAAAAATTTAAACACAACCTCGGCAACAAGATTGATAAGCACATCTGACAGATTAGAAACAAGGGAAAACGATAGCAACCCTAGAAGCTGGAGACAGCATGTAACCAGTAACACGATCCAAGCCTCATGTGCAGAGGACACCTTGCTGCTGCTTTGATGTATGATCTGTCCACATCAGGGTAGGGCACGGTTTTAACAGTGGAGAAAACGCTTTGGGTGCAGAGCAGCGAGGCCGTGAAAGGCATGGGGAGCCGCCTGATGCACAAAAGAAAAAAAAAGAAGGAAAATGCGGCAGAGGCCGGTAAAGTTTGGGTAAGCAAAGGTCAAGCGGTACGACACGAGGGTGAGACTGGAAAGTGACTCAGGCAGCCGACATCCGCTGGGGAGGGGAGGCTGCGGCCCGGGGAGCAGCGAGGGCGCCTGGCGAACTGCTGTGGGCGGGCGGGAAGGCCTAGCAAAGGCGGCCGCGACCCGCTGCATGTGGCGCCGTCAGAGTCGAGGCGGGCGGAGGGGAAGCCGGCGGGGAAGCAACAGGCGAGGAGCAGTGGCGGCGGAGGAGGAGAGAGCGACCGCCCGGCGCCTGCTGCTCTCACCGGACCTGCCCTGCCTCCC
>VZTY01015185.1:32473-66492 GCA_013400935.1 Turnix velox
CCCCCCATCCCCTTCCCGCCGGCGCGGTGGCGGGGTGGGGGGGAGCGCAGGGGGTGGCTGCCCGCCTGGCGGCGCGACACGAGCTCCCAGCCGGTGACAGCTGGCGGGGGAAGACATGGAGTCTCAAGTGCTCTTTGTCTAAGTTGGCTCCGTCCAGCCCGGCCGGCGGTTTTCTTTCCGACCCCCCACCTGGCGCAGCATGGCCCCAGGCCGGTGACGAGTCCTTCGTCCGTGTCTCCCCCCTCCCTCCAAGGGTGGGGGCAGCGAGCTGACAGGTGGGGGAGTGGGAGAACGAGAGAGACCCGCCGGTTTTCCTTCCTCTTCTCCCCGTTCCTGCCGGCCGCGTGCGGCTGCTTTCAGGCAGTTGGATTGAAGGGGCGTGCGGGGTGTGCGCCTGCCGAGCGTGCGCCGGCCAAGGTTTGGGGACAGCCTTCGGAAAAATCCCTGAAACCCCTGTAGGGATGGCTGCTCAGAGTCCCCTCTCCCCCGCCCAAGCAGGCTCCCGGGAGGCTCGGACAGGTCGACTAAGGGTACTCGCAGCCTCCCGGAAGCTGGCGATCGACGGGGCGAGCCGGGCGGGGAGGCTGAGTGAGCCTCGGGCCCCTCACCTGCAACCCAGTGCCCTGGGAACCTGTTCTGGTTTGGGGGCTCGCCACCCTTCTGGCTCCTACTCCTGGCCTCAGTGGATTCTTGATTCAGGGAAGTTTAAGAGAGTGAGGGGTTTAAGGCAGCTCTAGCGAACTTCCTAATCGATAAGGGCACTGTACGATCCCGATCTTCCAGAGCACCGCAATGAAAGTTCGTGAGAGCTGGAGATTCTGGGTACGGAGCGCTCACAAAAAATCTAAGATGTCAGGGGTTGTAAAGAAAGATACTGTGCAGAGATGTCACAGAGCAATAGATGTATGATTATTAAAGATGAAGAAAAAGCTTGTGGTATCGTGTGTATGTATCTTTTTGACGTTTAAAGGTATTTGCGGCGATTTGGAAATTGCTAGCAGACAGAAGAAAAGCATTCTGTGCAGCAGGGCAGCAGGAGTGGGACAGTAAACTTGTATGTTACTCAAGACACTTATTTCTAACTTACAAAGCGCTACTCTTATTTTATTTGGGCTAGAGAAAAGTTTCATTTTTTTTACTTATGGAGCTGGAGGTTCAGATTTTTTGTTTCTCTAATACAAAACGTTTAACAGTTTGAACACGGTTGTTTAATTGTTGCAGGATCGCTTTGTGTTTGTTCAAGTCTGGCAACTGTAGTTTCACCTGTTACGAGATTGGTTCTTACTCATGCAGATTTAAGTCTTCACCTCTGAATTGGGATTTTCTCTTAGATGTGTTCATCTTTTTTTCTGGGGGATGGCATATTCACGTTATTTATGTAATTTATAAAAATTAAAAGTGTGCCTTTGTCCCCAGTGTGTATATAAAATTGAGAGTCTGGTATATATTTATTTGTAATAACAATAAAACATCTTTATACATATTTGTACGTAGTGTGCTGTCAAATTATTAAATTGTGATTATTTAAGATCTACAGAATATTTCAGAAAGCACACTCCTAGTATTTTAGGAGATAAGACTCAGAAGTTGTGTGTGACATGTTGAGTGGTTTAAACTTCAAAAACTGGTGCTTTGTCAAGTACTAGCTTTCAGATTGTTATACCATAAATGTTGATTTTCTTCTTATGCTGTTTTCTTTACCAACAAAGAATAATCAGGGGAAATATACTTCCCCCCTTCCTTCCTCTGTCTGCATGAGGAATGAAAGAAACAATTGAATTTTAACAACCTGTGGAGAAACTGATGAAAGTAAAGCATTCCACAAGGTGTCAACAGCTGTTTTTATCTGTAAGTTTGAAAGAATTCTGTATTTTAATTTAGGACAAAAATTGGAGGAAAAATGTAATTTTCTCAGAGCTTTTTAATATATCATTTCACCCTGAAAAGGGACAGGCACTGAGAATACACATTGTCAAATGGTTGCAAAATGTCTTTGCTCAATTTGAAATGAGCTAAAGTAATAATGTGTGAACTTAGGCCAGTGACTTGAAATTCAAGCTCATTTTTTTTTCCATTGCTGTGTTTTTTCCCTGTCTTGCTAGAAATGCCAACAGGCTGAAAAAGGGCAATTTTGTTGAGGATATGCATTCAAATGGATTTTTGTTTGTTTGCTCTGTATCATTGCAATAGTTATAGGTAACATGTAAGTATATTCCTGCACTTCTGCTTACCCACAGAGAAGCTTTAGTTTACCAAGATGTGAATTTTCATGATGCATTATTGCATGCACTGGTTGTGTTATATATAAAGAGTGCAAAATAACTACTGCTTCCTGTGAAATGGCTTATGTCAGAACAAGCTACATCTAGCATCCCGTACACTCCAACAGTGTTCCTAGAAAAGTAGGCGCACCCTAAAATCCCTCTTGTAATCAGCCAAAAAACTCTGCTCTTGTCACCATTCATGAAAAGATTCAGTATCTTTAGCCATGTATGCATTTATACATTTTAGTAAGTTCACAGCTATAATGTTAAAATTGAACAACAATTTTAGATGACAGTACTGTATTCATGTGATTGAGCAGTGCGAGTTATTTTTTTAAAATGGCTGCAATCCTGGCAGAAGTCATATTTAATAAATGTTTGTTTTGCATTGTATCTGAGGAGAAAGGCTGTGTGAAGCTTTATTGTTGGCTGTAATCTGAAAGTTTAACAATTCTACAGTTAGCACTTATAGATACATCTTTTCAGAGTTGAGGAGAAGTGTCTGTGAAACTTAAGGCGGAATAAATCTTCTTCAGCAGGATGCTGAAAATCTCAGGAACAGGACCTGGCTTATGCTAAGCAGGGAAGTTTACTGAGTCAGGTTGGTCAGTGTTATCTATCCAAGCAAAATTCAGTTTACCAGACAGTTATAGAAGTGGAGGGTATGGATTACTAACTGTAAATGTTATTCTTAATTATTTGATGAGTTATTTGAATAATACATAAGAAAACAAGAAATCTGTTAACAGAAGCTGTAGGACAGTAACAGAAGATTTATTTTAATGTAAAATCTGCTACCAAGCTTCTGTTCATACTGTCAGCAAGGTCCATGGAGAGCATGCTGGCCTCATTGGAATTGTGCGTGAAGGCAGCATCTATGCTCTCTGTGTCTATAAATGTACTTATACCCACATCTGTAAATTTCTCTGTATATTTAGCATCAATGTATATGACTTGTACAGTTGTGCTAGAACAAGTCAGTCTTTAAATGGATGAGTTACTCTAGTAGGCTAAGTGATCACTTCAGTGGCAATATCTACAAAGAAAAAAGGTGAGACAAAGAAAAGCCATGTATAAAATGGATGCAAAACAGATAAAGAAGTTTCACATGGCAATGATGAAAGGATAGGTTACAAATTAGCAGAGTGTTTGGGTTTGTTTTGTAGGTTTTTTGTTGAGCTGAAGATTGAAAGGAAAACAATGTATAGAATTATTAAATGGGTATACTGTCTGTTATCGCAGGGACCAGTGGAAGACACTGAGATGATACTGTGTATGTCTATTTGTGGATTAGGTGAAACTAAAGAGTGAAATTTGTTGGAGGAAGGAGCATGTTTTGTTGAGCTCCCAACAAGAAACAGGGAATTTTTCTAAAACACCATAGTAAGAGTGCTGCTTTTTGTGATTGATTGATAATAGTAAGTAGTTAGTTTTGATGCAAGCTTTTTCTAATTGTGTGCCTATATTTCCGCTAAGATGTATCAGAATGTGGACTTGAGGTCTGGACACTCAGCAAAAGTGAGAATACTACCTCTCATGCTACAGTTAGAATATGTATTCTGACTCTAAAAGATAAAATAACACTAGTGAAAATTTGGGTGGAGGCAAATTAAGGGTGAAAAGTATAATCTTTGTATAATATTAACAATCTTGTAAAAATAGTGAAAATGGAATGTTTAAATATATAACTGTTTGACCACTGACTTGCAGATAGGTTGCTATTTTAAAAAAAATTGTGGGAGTAGAGGATGTGTATTAATGTCCCTGCTGTGTCTAGAAAAAATTGTTTACAAACAAACTTCCCCCAGATTAATATAGGTCGCACTCTTATTTTAGGAATCTTTTTACTACCTGTCTGAAGTCTGCAAATTGTTTTTTTCGGTAACACTGTGCCTCTGCTGAATTTGTGAAAGGTACTGTTGCTTTTTAACAATTTATTATGCATATTATTTTTCTTTTCTAATGGTAAAATCACTAGTATTTTAAGGTGAAAGGGCCATTTGGAAATTTAGATAGATACCACGTGTGTTCTGAATGCTGTGGATAAAAGTAACAATGTAACGATGTGAGTAGATCAGTGCAATATTATCACTTGCTTGAAACGTGATGTACTATTTCCAAAGCTTCTAATTTGGTTATATACAATTTCATCAACAAATGAGGTAAAACTTCCTTACTGTGTGCAAACTGCTTCAGGATTTGATCTTTTATACATACATATATTTATATGCACATGGTGCCTACTTAAATGACTGTATGTATAATTATGCAAGCAAAGTAATACAAATTGTAGTCCACTTCCCGGGTTTTCTAAAATGTGAACTGAAAGGAAATCTATACAGGAAGGTATGATTTCTTCATACTTTAAAATTACTTTTTTTATCTAGTGCTAGGCCTATTTCCCTTGTCAGTTTTTGTTGTATCTGGCCCCTTCCCGTTTTCCCTTTAACATGGTTAGTTTGGTTTTTCCTGCCATGAGTTCTCTTTTTCACAGCCTGCATGTTTGGTTTAAATCCCAAAGCCTCCAGATGTAATTTAAAGAAACAAAGTACTTGAAAAGGAGGAAACTCAAACCTTTCGGTTCACATAATTTTATGTGTTTTGGGGTTTTTTTTTCCTATCCAGATGAGTGGATCTGGCAAGCCTTATATTGTCGGTGTGAATTATCGAACTTCATTTTTTACCAGTAAGATTAAAAAATTCTGGAAAGCAAATTCAGTTCGCTGCTTCTGTCAGAGATCAGGCAGACGTGTGCAACAGATGCTTCATTTACTTGTGAAACTATATGATGGCAAATGGATTAAAGTAATTAAGTTGTTCTTGTCTATTTTTTAGTGATACAATATGTAAACTGTGACAGCATAAAATCTGTAATTTGTGATAACTTCTTTCAGTTATATGCCCACTAGTATGTGCCATGTTCCTGCTGAGTATTTCTTAGTAACTTCAATGCAAAATTAAATCTGCCGTTCAAATATTGGAAGAAGAGATTGACATATGTTGTTTTATTCTTAATATAATTAACCATTACTGATGTTCAGTCTATCATTGTTTTGAAACTGGGAGGCATAATCAATTCCAAAGCATTACTACATGTAATTTTCTTCCACAACCTAAAGGTAAAGGATCTGAATTTTTTCATGGGAGTGTGGTGGATTTTTGAGTTTATATGTTGTTTGTGGTTTTTGTTTGTTTGTTTTTTCTTGGGTTTTTATTTTGTTCATAGGATAAAGTGTTTCTCATTGATTTATCTTTTTTTTCCTCCTTTTATAAACATCATTTACTATAAAATGTGAGTGGATTAATCTCCACATACCTTATAGAATAGGCATGCTATACATTAGACCAAATTATTTAAAATAAGAATTGTGTAAATAACTCTTACGGTTGTTTTCATCATCTGAAGCTCATGCTGGAATTACTCAGACAATTAGAAAATACCAGTTCAAATTTGCCTGACTGTTCTACAATAAATTCTGCATGTATGGAATTGTGATGTCTTTGAAAGTTTATGCTACCTCCCTATACAAAAAAAGAAGTACGAAATAGCAGTTGAACCACTTAATCTTGTGTAGCAGGGGTTTTTCAGTGAGGAGTGGATTTAGTGGAAGAACCTGTGATTATTTTAGAGTTTTTTAGACTAAGAAAGGGGTGCCCATAAACCATGTTCAAGTGGAGTATTAAATGCATTTCAGATTCACACCTGAAATTATTTTGCATGTTGAGACATGCCTTAAGTGTTCCCAGCAAGTATTACTTTTCTTTTTTTGTCAGATTTATCCAGGGTATCAAAAAGCTAAATTTTAAGAGATTGAGGTGTTCGCCAACAGAGGTTATTTAGGGTTTGTGTGGGAGTCATCCAGCCACTCTGGGCATCTGTGAACAAGAATGAAGGGAGACATTCAGAGGTATGCACTTGAACAAGTCAGAGGTGAAATTCAATTTTTATACATAAAACTTTACTTTTTCCTGACAAGTAGCCAGGCTTTGTCTTATGTAAGAAATGTGGCATGGTTTTACTGGTGACTTGTAAAAGGTATGAGGAAAATTTGTCTTGAAACTTTCTGTAGCTGCTTGGAGTTTTAAAATGTATTTTTATTTTGTTTTTATCCAAATAGTCTTACTCAAGCATGCAAATATACTTAAAAGTATTTATACTTGCAGATATCAAAGTAAAAATTAAATAGTTGATTACCTGCTGCACATGTTTTTGTTCATGTTGCCCAAACTGAAGTGAGATTTCAGCTGATTTTCCTTACTGCCAGTTTTGGTTTGACCTTTAGTATAAAATACTTTGTTGTGATCTCCTCATTCTTTCTCTCTTTCTCCTGTCCCCCACCCAAGTGAGTGAGTATCTGTACTTGTTATTTTCTCAACAGTATTTTTCTAAAAGTATCAGATGTTGAAATGCTGGGGAAAAAAAGCAATAATATAGGAATTTTGTTCTTTTTTTTTTTCTTTGAAATTGTTATTTTTAGTCTTTACATAGTATTTGGTGATTATTTCATGTCTGGTTTTGTTTCTCTGAATCCTGAAGCCATAGGGATAGAGAAGAACTTAATTTTTGAAGGGAGGAATACCTTTAGAAGTTGCAAACTTGCATATGTACACTTGTTGAGCACTGCAGAAAGGATTACCTTTCTCTTAAACTATGATACTACATTATTGGGTTTTGTTCTACTTTTGTATTTTTTTATGGAAATGTATTGTAAATTTAATGATTTATATTGAAATCTTACTTTGTTTCTAACAGATGTAACAGTTTGTGTTTTTTTTTCTACCTAAGAGAATGAAGCTGAGAAGTATCCATACTATTGCTTCTTGACAGTGAAATGCTTCTTCTAAGTGAAGGACTCTCACTAAATGAGATAATGTCAAAATAAATCCAGTGCACTCTTAGGAAAAGTGTACAAAATCTCCTTTATGACTGGTAGAAAATCTGAAATGAGCTTATTTTCTAGAATAGTTCTTCTGTTGTATCTTACTTGGATTGTACATGTGTAATCAAACTATAGATAGTGCTTGTGACCAAAGTTTTTAAAATTATCGGGGGGTTTGTCGAGACCTGGTGGGTTCTTGCTTTTTCCCCACTCTTCTTTTTATTATTTAAATTTTAAGGAAGTGATTAAAAAAATTTAGATATTGAGACTTGCAAACAACTTTGGCTGTAATTTCTAAAGTGCTTCTGGAAGGCCTGAGTCATTTGTAAATTCTGAACTGCAGTTTATAACATGCTGGCATATAGGGCAGGGAATGTTGAACACCTGCAGTTGCTTTGCTAGTTGTCTAATCTAGGAAAAAAAAATCTAGTGTAAAACCAGCAAGAAGATAAATTAAGTTTCCTTTTTTTTCTTTCTTTTTTTTTCACAAAGAAAAAGGGACTGATTAAACTTTTTTTTCCCCCTCTCTTTAATACCCTAAAGCTGCTTGATTACTCATTCTTCTTTTTTTTTGTTTTTCCTCATTGTCCTCTAATATACCTCTAATATCTGCCTAGTCAGTTCATAGTGATGGTAGAAACTCCTGAAAACACTATTCAAGTATCCCGGTGTTACACTATGTATGTGAGTGAACTGTTAGAGGAGAAAACGAGAAAAAAATAACATGGGAGGCTAATCAGTTTATTTTTTAAAAATCAGATGGGGAGCATGATTGAAGAAAATGTCAGTTTTGTGAGCCCTAGAGTTGACTTGTTTCCCTTGTGTCTTGTGTGTCAGTAACTGAACTACTCTGATTTACTGTATGGGGTCAGCATTTCAACTAAGTGATGCAAGTTTAGATATGAACTGAGCACATTCAGAAATTGATCTGCACGCTTTGGCATTTAGTACTCTCACAACGAGCTGGAAATTGAATATCTAAAGGTGTCTTCAGGTAGAGAGAGCATGGCTGAATGCTCACTTCTGTTCAGTAAAAAATTGGATGGTATTTTCAAACAGAACTTCAATGCTTCTCTCAGTCTCTGGCTACAAAAATGCTCATGCTATCAGGAGGGAAATTATGGAAAAGGGTCAGGAATAAGTGGCAAGTGAAAGTGGTTCTTTTGATAGCAACTTCAGCATAAATTGGGGGTGATACTTGAAGGTCTGAGCCCTCTAGTCCCCTGTACAGTTTTTATTTGATATGCTTGGGCAGTAATGAGAAACTGTGTTTGGAAATATTCAAGTAGCAGTTAAAACCAGGCAAAGAAGGTAGATGAGATGGTTGGACAAGTGGAAATCAGGAGTAAAACCAGGACTCCTACCAAATCTGGAAATTGGGCTGAAGGCTAGAATTCCTAGTATCTAAGGTAGGAGCATTCTCTAGCAACATCTAGGAGCACACTGCAGGATGTAGTGTATATAATTATGTTACATACTCGAGCAGTGAGACTTCTGACTTGTGGCATTGCTTGGGTAGGGACATAGAGTACTTGCTTATTGTGAATATGTGTCCTGCTTGACATGCTTATTGATATCTTCTAGAATTTGCTTAAATGTGTTTAAAAATAATTATAAAAGTTAAAAGTCTGAAAAAAAAAAAAAGCAAGCACACTCAACTCCCTCCTGTCAAAAACAACCAACCATTTAATGTCTAGGTGGAGATCAGACTTTTGATTTTAAAGGCACCAAGTGCAAGGAAAGGCTGTAGTCACTTAAATGGCAGAAAGTATAAGATCTGAAAGGAGTGACACTTCAAAGGCACAATAGTTGAGCTATAACAGAAACAGAACCCTATTAGTATAAGAACACAACTTATTTTAAAAGCATCCTTTTTATGTTTTTTTTTATTTCAAACATAAGTTATAATGAGTATGGAGCACTTTGGTTAGGTTGCATTCTTAATTAGCGAAGATCTTTCTGATCTGTCTTTTTAAATTATGATTTCTGAGAGGTAGAACTGGAGGCTAAAACTGTACTGTTAGGCAGAGAAGATATCTGTCAAATGAACAGACACAGAATAGTAGTGGGAAGGAGTGTGAACTAACTAGTTGATGGAGTTGTTCTCGGAGACTGTAACAAAACAAATGTTTCTACTGATCAGAATAGTCACCGGTTACACACTAAACTCAAGAGTTCAGTCTGATTAAGGTCACAATCATTTTAATTCTAAAATTTTTGTTTCCTTAATAGTAGGATTGCTTTCCAATTTGTGCCTGTAGCTGATTGAAATACCAGGAATTTTAGGATGCAGTAGTGGTGTTTTTCATCTTCTGAAATACTAAACCGAAAATCAAAAGATAAGCAAACTCTACATAATCAGCTTTAGAAATAGCATGCTTGATTTTTTTGACATAACAGGCTCAGTTCAGAGTTGTATTAACTCGTGGAATATTTGAAGTGACAGGTACATCTAGAAGGCATCTGATGCAGTCTCACACTCAGTCCAGACCAACACTGAAATTGTCTTTTCCATTTGACTATTAAAATATTTTCAAAAATGGAGATTCTCTACTTAATGCATTCCTATACTAGACTGCACTCACTGTGAAGAGTTTTCTCCCTATATTGAAGTGAAATCCCTTGCTGAGTCTTGCCTGTTGCCTCTTGTACTTTCATTTAGCATAAGTCAGCATGTTTCAGTGGAAGGGCTAGCACAGTTGCTGGCTGGGTTTAGCACCGATTTCTGTAAGAAAGCATGCTGTTGGAGGAATTAATTCTTCTATGTGTTGGTTGAAATTCTTGAAGTGTATACTCCAGTTTTGAAACAGGAAAAAACATCATGTGTGTTTTGAAGAGCCTGGCAGCCTGTATAATTTTGTTAAGAATAAATAGAACAAGCCTTGAAGTCTTACATCTTGTACTGATAATAGGAAATAGGAAAATAACCATTGTTAACCATTAATCTGAATACATGTAGTTGTGAATGGCTGCAGTAGGATGTATGAGGCAGAACTAAATTGAACAAACCTACACTAGCTTTTTGTTTGTTATAGACATATGATTTGCCTAGCATTGGCAACAGTTGTAGACAAGGTACAAATAGTTGCTGCAGCTATTTTGCCACTGAGAACATCTTTTCGAGCAATCTCTAGTTGATCTAGAGATAGTAGGAAACATGGTTCTTGAAAGCTACTCACACAGAAGTATTTTGCCACATTCACTGCTTTGGTTATGCAAAGTCTTATAAAGAGGAAAAATTAGTGTTTTACATGGTATGGAAGATAAGTGTTGTAGTCTAAGGCAAATGGATGAAGTGATATGCTCTAATGGTTTACAGACATTGTCAGGGAGAGGCTTTGCTCCTTTCCCTTGACCCTGGTTGCATTATCAGGTCAGCACACGCAATTTTTGACCCAACTATGAAGTTACTTCTTTTGATTGCAGAAAAGATCTGATTTGATCACCTTAATCAAATTTATCAGTTTTGACTTGTAAATTGCTGATGTAGTGTAGAAAGACACTGAACTGAGGAAACATGCCATTTAAGGTTCTAATTTCTTTCCCATACGTTAAGGTGTATTTCTCATCAACTTCCAAAAGCAAATGGTTAAGTGAATGTGCTGATTAATTTTGGTTAAGTTGAAATATTCTTCAAAACTTAATTCTGTTAGTTAGCTGTCTGTAAGATAGTAACCACTCAATATCGCAGGGAGGAGAGAGTGCGCTGGCCTTGAATTTGACAGCTGTTCCAATGAAGGTTGAGGTTCTAAGCCACTGATACGTTAGAAAACTCTGTAATGTGAGAGACTTCTGCTTTTGAAAAGATTCCACTAACTGAAATGTATTTTTGTGTTGCAAATAGTAGCTGCGAGTCACAACCGTATCACAATAATAGGAGCTTGACTGTGATGAGACTGCTCATTAAAAAATGTGACTATTTACAGCAGCAGACCTTGTGCTTTTGGTGCTACCATATTACCTGGAAAGCATAAAGCCATCATCACTCTATATTGGTGTTAGGGCTGATGGTAATATGTCTTGAATGTGGTTGTTAGTCACTCTGCAGCTGAAAGATTGGCTTGCACACAGAATTAAAAGCCTGCATTTTTCTATTAACATAAAGGGGAGGAAGTATTCTGAGATTCATACATTTTATTTCACACAAAGACATTGCTCTTCTATTTGGGGTTATGGCATTGGTACCTGTTAGTGGTTCTCCTTACATTTGTTGAAATTAATAGTTTTGTCTTTGACAACAGCTTGTATAAGCTGTTTAGCAGTTTCCACTTATTGAGTAATCAACATTGTTGGAGAATGTGAAATGTTGTTAGAGTTCATCATGGGTGTTTTTTTAACCTACATATCCACAGCCACTGAAGCCTGTCAGAGTGAGGAAGGACAGATGAGCTGTTGAGAGTGACCTGCTTTGATCAGTTCAAGAACTGATCAATTTCTTTTGCATACTGCCAAATGGAGCCAAACAGAGCATAAAGCTTTGTAGGGCAATATAAGCCAACCTGAAGAGTGGCAAAGCTGGCATGGATGGCTTAGTAGGTGTTTCCTGTTTCTGGTTAAGAATAATTTTTCCATGCTGGTAAAACTGAGTGGCAGAGACATGGCATAGCTCGTGTGTTTGTTTTCTGGGTTGTTCAGACAGTTGGTTTTTTTCCTGACCTAGTTTGATTAACAGAATCATAAGCACTTAAGCTCTCGCAATAGAGAAGGCTGAGTAGAGGTGGAAATGACTGACCAGGAGACGCTGACACAGAAGACAGGATGATGTCTATTCCAGGTAAAATTACATCAAATAGCATTTGAGGTGTGTAGTTGAACTGATAGTAGCATTTGATGTAAGTTGTCTTTCTAAATTTAAACATCTTCTAATGATACAGAACTCCAGCATATGGCATAACAACATGATGTACATTTTAAAGCATAGATAAGTGTTTTTAGGTATTCTTGGTTAAAAAAAGAGCTTTAACTGTGCTTTAAAATTAATATAACACTCTTCTATAATATCGAATAGTAAAATCACAGTACAGTTTAGTTCTATGCATTGGTCCATGCCTAATTCTGAAAAGAGTAATGTGCTGTAGTTGTTGTTTGTTTGTTTGTTTGTTTTTTAAATTAATATACTTTGTAGCAAATCAATAAAAAAATAAAAAAATAACTTTTTCTATGTTATTGTGTTACATAGCTAGAGATTTTTACTAGTCAGTTTGGCTTGGTATCTCAAGTACCCAACCTGGCAGTGACCTTGGGAATATTTTTCTTCCCATGGAAATGAAAGTGTACTATTTTATATAGATAAGTTTAGAAGAAAATGTTTTGGTTTGCTTTAGAAAATTCAGAAAGAGTAGCAAGCTACTATGAAACTTTTAGGCAGATTTTTTTTTTGTGTGTGTGTGTATCTACTGATAGGTCAGGTAAAAAACCCTTTGAGGTGCAAGGAGTGTCATTCTTTCCCCCTACGCCTTCAGCTTGTATGACTTAATGTGGAAATAGCAGCTCTGAAATCACAGCAGTGAACAACTTTTCTAACTTTGCCCACGAGAATGATACTGTTTCTTGATCATACTTTTTTCATTAATCTCTGTTAAACAAAAGGAGAAAGATCTGTTAGATTGTAGCTTTGATTCATAATTAACTTTCTAATAAGCTGGTTTTCTTTTTTTTTTTTTGTTGAGAAATATGTATGTCTTATATTGATAGTTTTTCAGGTGCTTGAAAATTATAGCATGAGTCTACTGGAAACTGTTAGCCCTGGTGAAGTTTAGTTAGGTTCATTGAGAGCATTGTCTTGCTTTGCATTTGAAGTGCACAAAGTAAAATATTAAAAGTAAATATTGAGGAGTTTCTGAGTAGTAAACTTTAGTTTAGCATAATTAAAAACACTTAGCTGTAGTTACACAGCATAGCACAACCAAATTAATGTTTAAAATTCTGTAACAAAGGTTGCTTGAGGTTTTTTATGAGGCAGTTTTGGAAAGTTAACCTTGCATCTAAGCTTAATGCATTAATTTGTTTGATAATTGAAGTGCATTTGCTTTTTCTTTGTTTCTTGTTCTAGTGAGTATTGATTTTTTTTTGCAAGTTTATAAAAAAAGAGAACAAAATCAAAAAATTGAGCTTTTATTTGTCATTAGTCAGTTTAATCCAGTTTACCATGCATCCTTTCAAGATGAGTGGCTGCTGCGGTGAGCAGTACTGGGATGAGAATAAAGAATTGCTACAGGTGGGATGACTGGAAGATGCCATCACTACTGAAAAAAATTCTTATGTGAATACCTCCACAATATAGTGTTGAATCTAAATTAATATGTTTATGGTATCTAAAGTGGCAAATAGTGAAACCAACTCAACTGCATACTTTGAGCTTACTGATGCCTCCACCTTTCCTACCTTTTCCACCTGTCCTGTTTTGAAGCTGTGGGTTAAGAGTTCCCTGAAGTGCAGTATTGGATCATTGTATGCATATATTGAATGTAAACAAATAACCTTTTGATTGTAGATTAATTCACAAGGAAGAACTGAAAAGTTTTATTGTACACAGTATGTTTTAATTCATAACTATATCCAAAAGAAATCCCGAGTAGAAGGAAGATAATATTGTTACAGTTTAAAATAGTGTGTATTTTGTAATGATTTCAAACTAATAGTATTGTTTTAAATGAATGCTATTCTTTTAATCCCTTCATTTGCTGTCTCATGTTTTCCAGTTTGAAAATATTCTTTTTTTTTTCCCCTGAAGTTTGGCATAGGAGACAGAGAAACTTAAATATGTAGGCTTTGACAATAACATGACTGCTTGAATATCTTCCTAATGTAGGAAATTTTTTGTGCGCTTGTCCGTCACTGGCTATTGCCAGAATGATTGAAGAAAACCAGGAGGTTGCTTTCAAATAAGGCTATTTATTGCTATGTTCTGTAGGCAAAAGGGGGAGCAGTTTGAGCCAAAAATTTTCATCACTTCTGTTTCTCATTGTTATTTCTCGATGTATACTGATTTTGGCTGCTGAATGTAAGTATCATCTGATTTAAGCTTAATCATGAAGAATCTTTAAAACTTGTAAAGACTGTGTATCTTGTTCATAACTTCATTATGAAGTGCTCAGCAAAGTGAATATAAACCAAAACATATATAGTCTGTGACACTGCCATTTTTTTGTTGGTTTTCATTTGCAAGCATGAATAAAATCTGGGGAAAAATGCAGCTATGTTTTAATTTCTATGTTCTTACTGAAGTTTTTTAAAAACTCTGTATTTAAATGGGTTCTGTATGTCTTATTACATATACCACAGTACAAACCTCTTCGTGGTCACAGAGGTGTTAATTTTGTTGTTTTTCTAGTTTTTTATAGTGGTCTGTTTGCAGTTATATTGGTCCCCTCATTATTGTAATTATCCCATGTCAAGTTCTGTATGTGCACTGTATCTTACTGTACTTACTATATATGGGTATGCTTGTAGCTTAGGGAATTAGTTACAAGTAATGGAAAAATATCGATGTAATAAGAGCTGGCGAGCAGTGTGTATGTATGGAATAAGCAGAGTGGGGTCACTTCAGTTCTATAGTGCTATGCTTCTCAAGCTTCAAAGGCTGGCTGGATTAAGTGCAATGTTGGACTCCAAAGTACTAAGCCTTTTCATTTAAGTGGCAAATGTGTCTCTCTGCTTGCTGTGGCATTAAGATAATTGCCTAGCCTGGAGTTGGACAACCCCTCTGCCAGTGACTGTACCAGCTTGAAACTAGAATTGTTTGTCTGGTGTAGCCACACTTCACAGTGTTCCCTCTCCTGCAAAAAGGGTGCAGAGAGCTGTGCCAAAGTATCTCTCCTCAATGTAATGCCGGGTGAGGTTTGAGAAGGTTAGCTGAGGTTGTGCATAGAAAGGTGTGCTTCTGGTGATGAATTTTCCCTAGAAGCAGTGTAACTGCTTTAGAGTAACACTATCTATTTTGGAGATGAGATAATGTGCCCATAAATTAGTTGACTGCTACATAGTCTTTCTTTTGCACAGAATTTCTCAGGACTAGGATCTTTAGTAGTTACATGGTTTCTACAGGCCCTTTGTACGAAAAGGATAAAAAAAAAATAGAGAAGAAAAAAAGATTTTAAAACGATACAAACAGCTAGTTCAGGGTTCAGAAGGGGAAATGGGAACAGAGATGAGGATTGTGGCCTGGAGACTCTCAGATCCAGACCATTGCACTAAGACAATCCAGTATCATGTTTTTATTTATTAAAGGGAAACCATTAATTATGCTATCTTCTTGTGCCACTTGTGCCACGATAGGGAATATTCTGAAACTTTATATGAAAAACTGACTAGTTCTGACAAAATTATCTTAAAATTCACTAGCTTTTCTGCTTTGCAGTTGTAACTGCAAATTCCAAACAACAAAATTTGAAGGAAATGCGTAGAATTTTTTCTTGTTTAGCAGAGTGAAAGCTGTATAGTTTGACAAAGCTCAGAGTACTTACAAATGTGAACAATAGAATTAGTGGAAGAAAGTAATTTTTCTCGTGTGTAGATGCAGTGGAAGTGGACCAATAGTAGGTTTGACACAGCATCTAGAATCCCGAATTTTCCACAGAGTGAGCTTGTGTTGATGTTGTGTTGGTGGTTCTGCAGCTTTGTATGTAAGTTCATCTTTATCTCATTTTTTACTCCCAGTGTCCTGAACCGACATGATCTGTCCTTGTCCCGTTTCTTGAGTTTAATTTCTTTAATGTGTAGCTTTTGGAACAGTCTGTGAATTGACTCTAGAAATTATTGGTGGCATTTAGCTGCATGTGGATCAATTAAAGTGAGAATTAACTGTCTGCTATGAATACACTCTTCTCTTTTGTTCTTTCCCTTCCATTCTCCTGTCCTGTACTTCCTTCTAAGATAAAGGACAGAAAAACAAATACCTCTTACCACATTACATGCTCTCATTCTGCTTGGGTGATATTCAGCTGTCAGAAGCATATGAATATAGTTTACTTTGTTTTTTAAATTGCTGAATTAATTGCAGAATTAATTTATTGATTTCCAAAATTAATATTTTAAAAGCATGCACCCAGGACACTTTTTTTTCTTAGCTAAAAGTTTTCTGTAATCTGTACACACGCATGCTGCCTTTCCACTCAATGCTTTTTTTTTCTCTTAATACAAACTTGCCATTCAATAAGCTGTTTCTAATTTGTTTGTATTCTTAATATACTACGTGTATCTAACTGACTCTTGCCCATTAACATTATTATTTTGTCTAGAAGAATTATTTTCTTGCTGCCACTTGACATAAACAGCGTTGCATTTTATTTAATTTTCTGGGATTTGTTAGTTGGTGCCTTGAATGTTAAATTGTTGTCAGTGTTGTGCCCTAGACAGCAGCTTGAAAATAGTGCAAGAATGTTCTTTTAATTCTCATTTGTTTTCAGATGATTGATTTTAATGTGCCTAAGTTATGCTGCTTTAAAAGGAAGTATTTATCTTATCATATCTCATTTTTCTTACCATTTCAATACAACAGGTAACGATGACATTGTTGAAAAATTTAATATATTGGATTTGTTTATTTGATGGGAATATATTTCTCTCGTGTCTGAAAGCCCTGATTGTTGGGGTCTTCTGGAGACTATGTTTCAGTTATATGAAAGAAAGATGGGAATTCTTTTGGGGTTTATTTGTTTATTTTGTTGTTTTCAATCTAATTATATATGATTTCCATATAGATCTGCTTTTGATAAGCACAGCTTATCTGACAATTTAATTTTAGTTAAGAAAGCTTTTCTTAAGATTGAATCATTTGTCAGTCTCCAGGAAACTAAAATAAGGGCCATAGTCAATACAGTATTGGAGTAGGTAAACATTTTTGAATTCATTGGTACTTTTTCCATGTCTTTTGATTTGCTGTATCTGAAGTGATTTTAATATTCTGTATTACCTACAAGCTGAGATTCTGTCTTTCTGTTATTTAATGATACTTATTTTATGTCTAATTTATTTTCAGTTAATGGGTTATTTTTCCATATGTTTGCTTTGCTTATATTAGAATATCTGGACTTCATAATGCTTTTATGCTGTTTTGAAATCAACATCGTGGTGCACTTTGAGACACTGATACTGAATGTAAATTCATGGCTCTAACTTGAATCGTCTGGGACATTTTATCTTATTTTGTTGTAATCACTGGTTGTGTGGCACATGAGATACAGGTGGATTCTAGTCTTAAGGTACAGAGCAACTGTGTTTGGCACTTTGCTCTAAATCTAGCTCCCTGTGCTGATTCTCTATCCTCCCACTCTACCAGTTGCTTCTGTGAAACTTATGCATGTGCTTTGCCTTTTTTTCTCTTCAAAAGATACTTCTATGTATTTGGATTGGCAATTTTGCCAGTGGTTTGTTTATTTATTTTCATTCTAAATCTAAAAACTCATCAATTTTTTTCCTACAAAATAGAGTTTAATATGTTACATAAAAGCAGGTGTCAGGCTTTTGTAGGCTGTGCCCTTTCATTTGATGCGAATGTGTTTGCTGTAAATTGAGATGTAGTATTGAGAATAAGCAGGAATTGCTTTAATTCATCCACTGTCATCATAAAGTCTGGTAGTGATTAAATCTGACCTGTACAAAATTCCTAAAAATACAGCTCTGGCTGCAGGAGCAAAGAGCTTTCAAAAACTTAGATAAAGCTGTACTTATGTCTGTCAGGGGAGTGTGGTATGGTGCGGGACTGGGGAGGTAGCACTAGATATTTGACTCCAGCCTTAACTACACCTTCATGATTACCTACCTTGATAATTAGAAGGGTGAAATTGTTTCTGCTCAAATTAATCATACTTGTTTGAGAATACATTAACCTCAGACAACTGATCATTTTAGCTTTCCAGTCCACTATGGCTATTTGTGAGTTCTCTTTTAATCTATCAATTGAAATAGTAGAGGTTGTTACAATGAAACTATTGAAAGGAAGCCAATTTTTGATATAGTGATTCGGGATGCTGTCAAAATAGTTGTTGCCAGCATTATCACAGCATACGGTCCTTGATTTTGAAAAACACTGAGCAGATTGGCATATTCTAGCAAGGCATTTGGATTGTAATGTAAAAATACAACTTCATTGCCAAACAGTCTTCTAACATAAAAATTAAGCATTTGGAACAGGGAGTAAAACTGGAATTAGTTTGCAGTCAGATGGACAGTGGGTTTCTGTAGAATGTTTAAGAAAAGAGCAAGATCTCTTTCTGGCTCTATCAAAACTCTTTATGTCTGAATTTCTAGAATTTTTTTACATTTGGGCAGTTGGGTCAGAGGACTGTACTGGGGGGTGTGCTCTTCACTTGAAATCAACCAGAAGCTTTCTAGGAGCTGAGTTGGTATCTTACAAGAGGAACATTCTGTGAGGAGAGAAAGGTTTGTGTGTCATACCCGTCCAAGACTGCTTGCAATGATTCTAGTTTCTGCCTTTGCAGTAGGAATTCTGATTTGTTCACTTCACCCCTTTTAAATCGAGGAGGTATCTTTGTGTACAGAGGCATTGGAAGGGCTTAAGGCCAGTGTGAATGGCCCCACTGACTTATAATTAAGATTTTTTTTTTTTCTTGTGTCTGTCACTTAAGTACATTGGTTTTGGGTTTGATTTTTATTGCAGATGGATTGGGATAGTATTGCAAGTGTCTGTTTGAAAGGAATTGAAGGAATTAGATGTAAAAAGTATTAAAATAGTGTCTGCACCACCTAACTTCACTTGAAGTTCGTAAGCCACGATGTCTGTCATATTTGTTAGTAGTAACACGACACTCTGATCTTGTAGGATAATCATGGGTCAAACCGGAAAGAAGTCTGAGAAGGGACCAATCTGTTGGCGAAAGCGTGTGAAATCAGAATATATGAGACTGAGGCAGCTCAAGAGGTTCCGACGCGCAGATGAAGTAAAGGTATACTATCTTTTCATTCCCGTGCTTAGTTTTTATTCATAGAATCATAGAATAGTTTGGCTTGGGAGGGACCTCAAAGATCATAGAGTTCCACCCCCCCTGCCATAGGCAGGGGCACCTCCCACTAGACCAGGCTGCCCAGTGCCTTGTCCAGCCTAGTCTTGAACACCTCCAGAGAGGGGGCATCCACAACCTCTCTGGGCAACCTGTTCCAGTATTTCACCACCCTCACTGTAAAGAATTTCTTTCTTATGTCAAGTCTAAACCTACCCCCTCCAATTTCCATCCGTTGTTTCTAGTCCTCCCATCCGATATTATGTTAAAAACTGCCTTTCTGTAGGACCCCCTCAGGTACTGATAAGTTGCTATGAGGTCCTCTCTGAGTCTTCTCCAGGCTGAACAACCCCAACTCCTTCAGCCTGTCCTCATAGGGCAGTTGCTCCAGCCCTTTGACCATCTTCGTGGCCCTTCTCTGGACCCTCTCCAACAGCTCAATGTCCTTCTTGTGTTGAGGGCTCCAGAACTGGATGCAATACTCCAGGTGTGGTCTTGCACTTGGCATCTGCAATAGCATTTAATTAGATACTTTGTTAACATACTGAAAGCTTGTCTTAACACTGTGGTCTTGTAAACATGTAATTGAATCAGGCATGCTGAGTATCAGAAGACACTGTGGAGAGTCACTGTGGTGACTTCTTTAGCCATATGCTCTTTCTGATTCCAGTAATAACTTAATTCTATGCTAAATCTCTGAGTCTCAAAATGTGAGAACAAATTTTAGTCAAAGAAAGGAATAATGATCTATGCTGAGCCTCACTGACATCTTGGCAAACTTTGGACAGTTGAGGTTTCCACACTTCCACACTTTTCTTTTTTTTGTTTTACACTGCGTGTTTTTGTTTATCTCTTTCAGTGAATGCTGTAGTGGCGTAGGACACTAGCAGATTATTTTTGAGATTTTTATTTATTTGTAATGTTTACAATTGTGCTTAATTTTCAGAGCATGTTTAATTCTAATCGTCAGAAGATACTGGAAAGAACTGAAATTTTAAATCAAGAATGGAAACAACGTAGGATACAGCCTGTTCACATCATGACTTCTGTGAGCTCATTGCGCGGGACCAGGGAGGTTGGTTAACATGTGTTGTGGTAATTCCACTTACAAGGTTGTTAGCAAATTTTTGTTTTATTACTGGAAAGTTGTCTGTTCTTTATTTTTTCCAGCATGATATGACTTGGCAGCGAAATAATTTTTGTGTGAATCTCCTGAAGAATTTATTTGTTATTGACTTAAGTCATGTGACTTCTGGAAAGCATTAAATATGTAGTAGACTACCTGGCTTTGAACAACACACAAAAAATGCTACTATTTTTTTTTTTTCCTGATCATACTTGGATCATACCTCGGCATCCTTTAATCAAACTTTTGTCTTTCCTGATATTGACAGTTTAATCTTGCTCCTATTATAGTTGACAAAATTGGAGTGGTACAAATGAGTAAGTTACTTTTTGGATCTTAATTAGTTAAAGCACATGAAAGCTGTGAGCATACTTGACAAAATCTTGTTTGATGCAACCTTGTGTTGCACAGCAGGCTAATTGGCCAAAAACCCTTCCATGATCGTGATGCAATTTGAGCACCTAAATTGGCTTTCAGTTGATAGCTTGAAACAGTGGTTTAAATCTACTCTCAACATTCTGTATTCAGCCCAGATTAATTTATTTTCTTTCTCAGTTGTTCTTTAGGCTCTTCTCCAAACTAAGCCAGTTTAAAGATGTTTCATGTATAATAATCCCAAAAACTGACTTAACTGTGACTAGGTTAAAAAATCCCAAACCAGAAAACTTTTTCTTTAAGAAAATTTGTTGTCTTTTCCTCAAATTTTAGTGGGGAGGTGGTGTGTCACAGAGGTGCAGTTATGTTCATGCATGTTCAAAAAGCAAACAGGCAAGACTCTTTTAGTATTTTCTTTTTAACATGACAGAATATGCAATTACTTGTGTAGCTCTGTATGTACTGTATGGCACAGTAGTATTAGAACTTCTGGTGATAACTGGCACAGGTACATGCACAATTTTCTTTTTTTTTTTTTTTAGTAAAAGATCATTCTCACTGCATTTTTGTTTTGCTTGATTCACTATTCGCTGGTAACAGTTTTTATTCAATGGCTAGTCCAACCAACATTAGCCAGAGACTGTAACATGTCCTGTGCCAGCCTAATGAACATTAAGCCAAGTTGCATACTAAGGCAACAGGACAACATAAGTGAGAATTAGCTCTTAATGCTTAAGAGTCATTTTGACACAACTCATTTGTCAAGCTGAGACTTCTAGTTTGAAAGAATTTTTTTAAAATTTTTCTGTTTTGCTTTCAAAATATATTAAAACAATCCTAGATGGCTGTTAGCTGAAAATTTGAACAACCTGAAAAAGGAATAAAGCTCTAACATAGGACAGTGTCTTGAGTCTTGATATAGATAGCAGAAATGTAATTTCATTTTCTGCAGATTAAAAAGAAAATAAATCTGGTTTGTGTCATTCTACCTGGGTACTGTCTCTGTATACTGTTTGTTACTTTACTTTGTGTATTTCTTTAGAAATGTGAAGCTCTGTTCATCTTTCCCTTCTGGAAAGGAGAAAGATCTTTTGTCTCCACTTCCTTTTTTCCTTTCAGGTAGCTATGATAGCTGTTCTAAGCTTTGTTTTACCTCCAAATCCTCTTTGTTGTACTTTCCTTAGCTTTGTATGTTCCTGTCTGCTTTTGTTTGTAACTTTTTTCAGAGTTCTTCATACTGCTGTCCAAGTACATGAGAAAAGTCGATCTGTATCTGTTAATTCTTGAATAACCTAGAAGTTGTCTGTATTTCTAGGGCATGCGTATCTTTTAGGAGCATCATAAACCACTGAATCTCAGAAAAAGTCCTGTAGCTGAAAAACTTGTTAATGTGTTGCATATTAAGAATAAATTTTCATTTTTTTTTATTATAAGTAGGATAGGATAAAAATAAACAGACAATTATGGAGAAACAGCCAAAGTTAGCAATGCTTGTGGAGGACTTATTACCATAAGATGTCTTGCTGGCATTTAAGTAAAAATATTCTTTTAAAAACATAAATAATACGTAATTTCTGCAGCGTATTGGTCTGAAGCCAGGGGAATTCAGTTGACTCTCTGATGGCTTGAGTAAATAACATCAGTGCAGTGGCAACAGCTACTTAACATACCAACCATGATGTGTATTGTAGGCTAATTAATCTGAGTAAAATACTGTCATAGCCACTTAATATTACATGAAAATAAACCATCTTGATCTATTAACAAAGGTATTGATGTAGAAATAATTCCTGTGTCTTTTCTATTCCTGCTAAACCTCTTCTTACTATTAAAGCCCTGAAAGTCTGATGCATTTTTCAAAGGCTGTTATAGCTGATTTTGACAAACACTTTGAATTTTATGCATTTGAAAGTGTTCTTCTGTGACTTTTTTTCTCTTTGTTTCTGATGTTGCTATATAAGTGTAACTTCAACCTCTTATTTCAGTGCTCTGTTACCAGTGACATAGATTTTCCAAAACAAGTCATCCCACTGAAGACGCTCAATGCTGTTGCCTCCGTGCCTATAATGTATTCTTGGTCTCCCCTTCAGCAGAATTTTATGGTAAGTTTAAGAAAGTGTCGGGAGGAGAAATGTATGGAAAAAACTGGAGGGGTTGATTTCAGACATAAACCTGCAAAAATCTGGTACCATTTACCTATCCCTGCCTTTTTAGCACTGGTGATGAGGCAATAACTATCAGAAATAGGCTTCCTCGAATAAAATAAATCCTTCTTGTAATTTGAAAACTAACTCTCTATTCTCAGTGATCTCAAATATCTCTAAAATCTTGTTGTAAAGAGGCCCTAAATTTGTTTTATCTTTTTATTGGTAAATGTGCTGTAGCAGTGGAGCCAGTTAATTAGCTGGTAGTAGATACTTGCAGATTGTTAAAATAGCGATGTAGGTATGGTTAATTGAAAATGCAATTTAAGAATTATTATACTGGTTGTTACCAGGTAGAAGATGAAACTGTTTTACATAACATTCCATATATGGGAGATGAGGTGCTTGACCAGGACGGTACCTTTATTGAAGAACTGATCAAGAACTATGATGGGAAAGTGCATGGAGACAGAGGTGAGCCCAAACACTCAGGTATACTAATCACTTCCTACATACATTATCATTGTCAATGTTGCTTGTTCAGGCCTGATGCTTGATTGTTACCATAGTAGCTCGGGAATCCCTACATTGTATTAAGCATTTGGTATAACATACTTCATTGCTTAAACATATTGCTTTGCTTTTTCATAAGGCTGCAAAAATTTACAGCAGTAGTATGACGAGGTTAAATAAGTGAACCTTTTCCCTATACCATGCAGTGATTCATCATAACGTCTGGGTGCAACTTGGGCAGTTTTAGGCTCAGAGCTTTGGAATACAGTAATGTAGTATCTCTGTGCATGTTCTGCCTATATAAAAGTTTTAGAAGTATGCAAGACTTTGATAATAATGGCGCTTGTGAATGTGATATGATAAAATAACCTCCTGTGGACTTTATTTTTTCCTTTAAGGAAATAATTAGCCATTAAAAAACCTGTCTGTATGCCAGCTTATAGAGCAAAGCTGTGTGATTCTGTTGGTAAACTATATATATGTGTGTCCTTAGGAGTAGTTTTCCTCTTATTCTGTGTAGGAGCTGAACTACATGTAATGTCACGTGTCTCTCAGTTTGTTAAAGTATTGGTGAAGTGCAGCCTTTCACTTGCTCTATGTGCTTACTCAGAACTGGCTTTACAGATGTAAAGATTTTTCTGACTACTCCCTCCTTCACAGAAATGTTACCTACACTCCCCCAGCGCCCCAAATGGGGAGTTGTCTCTTAAGATTGGTCGTACTCATGTTAGTGGAGGTGTGGCTGAGGGAGCACTACATTTTTTAGTACATTGTGTGCTAATTTGAAGGTTATATCTGAGATGCAATTATAAATGCTACTCAGTCCTAAACCAGTCTTGTTAATGTCCTCAGAATAGCTGGTGCATTTATATTTCATGAGGATTGTGAAATATTTCACATTGCCTTTGGATATTTTTGCAGACTGACTGATTGCTGACATCCTTCTCAGAGAACTGGTTATGTCAAAATCATGCCATTGCTAGTATATGTCTTCTATCATTGACTTAATCTGTTATTAAATAGGTCTAGCTTTAAAGTTAACCTTGTTTCACCATCTTGAGTCTCAAGTTTATGATGGCCATTACTGTTACCATGCATCCTTCAAAAATCTATTGAAAGTAAAAAAAAAAAGTTTTTGAGTCTCCTGATAGCTAGTATTCTTGTGACTGCAATCAAGTATAAATGCTGTGGGAATCTTTAATCCAGAGGCATTCCCATGTAGAAGTCAGAGTTGTAACATTAACACTGTAGTTGCATTTTTAATAGACAAATTCATGCATGCAGAAGTTAGTATATGAAGAGTTCTGTTTAAAACATCCAAATAAAGTATGCACCTGCCTTTATTGCCTATGGAGGAATAAAAGTATTAGTTTAATTCAAGTTGTTATAGCTTAATTTTCAACTGCAGTCCAGGTTCAAAATAAGCATTATGGTTCCCATGTAAGTCACTTTTGTTGTTTGGAAAATAACAGCAGTGTCTGTCACCACTCACTTTGATTTTCCTCTCTGCAAAATTGCCTGTCTGTTTGTGCTTTCCTCTGAATTTTACAGTTTTCATTCGAAAATTTTGTATATAACTATCTTTTTTTTCCCTTTGTGGAGTGGGGTCTATGGTATGGAAATGGATGCTATGTAACTCCCAACTGAAAATCTCTGGAGATTTCCTGGTTGTCCAATGATAGCTTCATAATTGTATGCATTTCCAGGCTGGCTTAACTGTTTTGGAACTGGGATTCTGGCACAATTTGTCTTTAATAGTCTANTTGAGTCTCAAGTTTATGATGGCCATTACTGTTACCATGCATCCTTCAAAAATCTATTGAAAGTAAAAAAAAAAAGTTTTTGAGTCTCCTGATAGCTAGTATTCTTGTGACTGCAATCAAGTATAAATGCTGTGGGAATCTTTAATCCAGAGGCATTCCCATGTAGAAGTCAGAGTTGTAACATTAACACTGTAGTTGCATTTTTAATAGACAAATTCATGCATGCAGAAGTTAGTATATGAAGAGTTCTGTTTAAAACATCCAAATAAAGTATGCACCTGCCTTTATTGCCTATGGAGGAATAAAAGTATTAGTTTAATTCAAGTTGTTATAGCTTAATTTTCAACTGCAGTCCAGGTTCAAAATAAGCATTATGGTTCCCATGTAAGTCACTTTTGTTGTTTGGAAAATAACAGCAGTGTCTGTCACCACTCACTTTGATTTTCCTCTCTGCAAAATTGCCTGTCTGTTTGTGCTTTCCTCTGAATTTTACAGTTTTCATTCGAAAATTTTGTATATAACTATCTTTTTTTTCCCTTTGTGGAGTGGGGTCTATGGTATGGAAATGGATGCTATGTAACTCCCAACTGAAAATCTCTGGAGATTTCCTGGTTGTCCAATGATAGCTTCATAATTGTATGCATTTCCAGGCTGGCTTAACTGTTTTGGAACTGGGATTCTGGCACAATTTGTCTTTAATAGTCTAGCTAGCAAGTAATTTTTTTTTCCCTTCTGAAGAAGTGAAATTTATGTCTACTGCTACAAAATACAGAGTCAGTAAAAGAAATATTTCAACATTTTCTTCTCCCCTTTGCAGTTAACAGTGTATGAAATAAAACTATTTTTAACTCTTCTCAGTTCATATGAGGGGAAAAATACAATATTGTTTTTGTAAATTGCAACATTTGCTATAACTTAAAGTATAGGGAGGAGTAAAAATAGTTCTTATACACCTTTTTCTCTTTACTCCTAATTTTGCTGAATTCCAGAATGTGGCTTTATCAATGATGAAATATTTGTTGAGCTGGTGAATGCACTTGGTCAGTATAGTGATGATGAAGATGATGATGATGGAGATGACAATCCTGATGAAAGAGATGACAAGCAAAAAGATCGGGAAGGTCACAGGATGGGTATGTTTGTCTACAGACTTTAAAAGTTAAAATCCGAAACCCCTTCCCTTTAATTATTTGATAAATATTTTTCAAATCTTTCCACTTCATAGATTTCAGATATGAAGTACCATATTTTTTTATCACTTCCTTCATTATTAAGTTCAAGACCTGCACAGAGAATATTATGCTTTTGACAGTTTTTGTTTATTTGCATATTGAGACTGTCAAATACACCAAGAGTCAGTTAAGTATATGTTTAATAAATGCTTTGGTACCTCTTAGAAAGTAAAGTAATCTAAAGTAGCCAGAGTTCTGAATTGCCATCTCCATCTGCTGGTGAAATAATAGTGTCTCCAAATTTCAGTAACGGAGTTCTTTTGGCAGAAAAGATCACTTAATGCTGTTCAAGCTTTCTGTAATGTCAAAATCCTTTTCTTTTTATTGGTGTTTTTGAAGTACTCCTTTCTCTGAACACCTGCTTGAAAAACAGCAAAGGAGCAGAAATATATATTTATTTCATTTTGTTTTCGTTGACAGAGAAGGAAAGCCATCCACCTCGGAGATTTCCTTCTGACAAGATATTTGAAGCCATTTCCTCAATGTTTCCAGATAAGGGTACAGCAGAAGAATTGAAAGAGAAGTAAGAATTTCTTAAGAAAATTAGTGTTACTTTATGAAACAAGGGTTCTTTGACTTTGTAACTAGCTTTCCTTTCAAAACATTGAAAAGTGTTTGTTCACATATAACTTGTTGGTTTTTTGAGGTCATAAAGCAGAAGTTTCTATTTAAAAAGAAAAAAAAAATCCTTTTTGAAGTTAGTGAATTATGTATGAGATGATGGTCCAGAAAACAAATTCATTCTTTCCTACACAATTTTATATTTATGTTACTGAGTACAGAATTAATAGCTAATCGCTTCACTGACTGACCTTTCTTGCTGTTCCTTTTTTTTTTTTTTTTCCACTGAAAATGTAGAGTTGTAGTGGAATAAAAAATGAGTTGTGGGTTGTTTTTTTTTTTTTAGTGTTGGTTGGTTGGTGTTGGCTGGTTGTTTTTTTGTTTGTTTGGGGGCTTTCTTCTATTTATTTTGGGGTTTTTCTGTTGTGTTTTGGTTTTTTTGTTTGGTTAATTGTAGTGAATAAATAATTTGTCTTTCTTTCAAGATACAAAGAACTCACTGAGCAGCAGCTTCCCGGAGCTCTTCCTCCTGAATGCACACCAAACATAGATGGACCAAATGCTAAATCTGTTCAGAGGGAGCAAAGCCTACACTCTTTTCACACACTCTTCTGTAGACGCTGTTTTAAGTATGATTGCTTCTTACATCGTAAGTACAATTACAGTGCTTTTGTCTATCTCTAAGTTTCCTGGCTTGCAAAAATACAAAGTACTCCAAGGTGTGATACAAAAGGAAAGAGAAGAAAAAATAAACCCTGTAACATTGGTAAAGTTTGCAAAAACAACTTATCCACATTGACATAATTTTGCAGTGAAAACAGTAGCTCAAAAAACTGAATGCACCTGTTTGGGGTATTTAGCCTATTTTGTTTAGAAGTTTGTCTAGATTTCCACACTCAGACCAACCTATAACAGTACTTCTCTTTATAAAGTCTTCAAGAAAAGTTGTTGTTTTCTACTATTGTTTCTGTGTTACAAATCTCAGTTTGTGGAGAATGGAATGTATTTCTCCATAAAAATATTTGGTTATTCATTGTAATTCATCTCCCAGCAGAGAGAGTGAATATACCTGTATAGTTTTTATCTTTTATTCTCTCAGGAACTTTCTAGGCAGTTTACTTGTGCCTGATGATTTGAAGTAGAATTGTTTCAGGCAATTAAGTTTTAGAAATGGTGATATCCTTTCCACCAAATTGCTTTCATGTTGCCACATTCTTTTGGGAGAAGGATTTAACAAGAGTGTTCACAGTGATATTTCCATTTGCAAATTGTAAAGAGCAGAAGAGATTCTGAAGTGCTACTTCAAACAGTTCTTTTTCTGAGAACTGAGTCAAATGTAAAGGGAAGCTTAACAGTCAAATATGAAGTGGTTTCAACTTGTAGTTGAATGCTATGATGCCCTCTGTTTCAAATGATTTTTCTTTTGACTTAATTCTTCATTTGCATGTTTCACTGTGAGTGTGCATGCATGTTCATTTGGAAATCTTTGTGCTTTTGTCAGCAGCTCCTCATCTAGCACACATGCACTCTGTCTGTGTTCATACTTGACACTGAACATGGTGTTGCTGCTTTTTAGTTTCCCCTCAGTTTCTTCCATTTCAAGGAGAGACTGGAGTTGTTATCAGATGGTGGCAGGCAGGCGTTGGGCGAAAGCTCTTCCTTTTCCCTGTTTCTTAATATTTGTGGGGTTTGGAATTGCATCTGGTTTCACTTTCTCCTTGCATTCTTTGGCAGGCCTTGCTCAAAAATGCAAAGAAAGATGCTCTTATTTCTGAATTCTGTTAAAAACCACTAGATTTGTGTAGGTCTAGCTGCTGCCTTGTCCAGCAAGCTTCAAGGTGGCATTGTTTGGTGAGGCTGTAGGTTTTCTTTTAGAAGTATCTTAGTTGACTGAATGACTCGTTCCACAAAGTCCAGTGTACAGCCTTAGTCTTTAGGACAGGGAAGTGAAGCTGTGTGCTACCTCTTGGCAAATACCTTTGTCTGACAGTGTTTTACAAGTTCTTGACACTCTCAATAGTTTAGTGGGAAGACTGAGTGCCAGTCTAGTTTTAATTCATCAAAAGAATCTTGGCTTTTAAGTCACCCAGAAAGCATTATCTAGACATAGTGAGAAAAAAATTTTTCCTGTACCATCCCAGAAAATTTTAGGTACTTCTGAAGCAGTGGTTTTAAGCCATTTTTCTCACTGATGTTAAACCCGTGTAGGACTTCTCCAGTGAAGATACGGGCTTATCTAAAACACGTATATGTTTGTTAACTTACGTAGTTCATATAGGTTTACCTTTCATTTTTGCAGATTGTTGGAAGTAGATTTGAAAGAATCCCCAGACCACATTTTGGTACCTACTACACTGGTATTACCTGTGCACAGCTTTGAGGCATCAACTCCGTGCAACTTCTTTGCTTTTAGTGATGTGAAGCTGTTAGTTGTGTTGTTCGTTTTGACATGTTTTTTAGTGCCAGATTCAGACAATGACAAAGTCATGCCACTGATTGGCTGAAGGACCTAAGTTCTCAAAGCAGCAGCATCCTTTAAGCTGAAAGTGTTGTATGCCCTTTCTCTGGTTTCTAACCATCAGATGTGAGAAAAAAGTGTTTTTGCTAAAATATTGCTTAAGTTTCTGTTGCTGGTGGTTTTTGAAGAGTCTTAAGTCAGTGTTACATACAAAGTGGGGTGTATCTAAGACTTCATTTTAAACCATACCACATACTTGGAAAGGCTCAAAGTTCAGGTCATGTCTGGGCTATAGTAGAGAAAAGGAAGAATAATACTTCCACTAAGAAGGCATTCAAGATGTACCTTTGTGTGAAATAACCAGTTATGTTAAAGCTTTTCATGTCAATTTATGCAGCACATGCATTGTCAAATACACATGATAACAATAAATTTGATACTTGATTCTTGCAGTGAGATCTCTCTTGACTTGTTTACACATTCACTGTGAGCCTCCAGCTAGATGCTGAATATGATAAATGGATACTTCAGTCACCATTTCCTAAAGACATCCTTCAATACCATTTCTACAGTGACTGGACACTGCTTTGGATGCATTGCTTCCTTCTGCTTTTGTCTGTAAAGAAAGAGGATTGTTTTCTGCCTTTGCATTTGTCTGTCTGCATATCTGTCTAGAGCTAGAAATTTACCTGTGAAAAACTGAGAGTTAGCGGTATGACCAGTTTGCTTTTTGTGTAATTCTAAGACCGTTGGTCTAAATCCACCAGACTGTTGGGAGTAAGAGATTCAAAAAGAGAAAGCTGTGGTTGTTAGAGGGCTGCAACAGTTTAAGTCACATTCCACCCAAATTATTTGCCGCTATGCTCTGCTTTGTGCAATTGCCAAGCACTACAAAATAATGTCCTAGCTTCTGCAGATAATGTTTTTGATGAATTACTTTGGTAATGTAGTGGGCAGTTACGTGTTTTGAAAGGTGCAAATGTCTGGAGAAAGCATAGAGAATTGAAAAAATAAAAAAACAAACAGAATTCTATTAGGTTTGGTTTTGATTTTAGGAATTCCCCCTCTTAGATTAGATTTTTGTGATTAGCCTTATTTTATGTAGTTTCAAATCTTTTTTCTAGAATGCCTGGGTTAAACACTGGGAAAGTTTTATCATTACATTTTTAACATGTCAAGTCCCCTTGACAACCTGGCAATCCCTTTATGTGCAGGTGATGACATTACTGAAAAAACTTGTGTACCGACTTCATTTGCTGACAGCAAGGAATTATGCCTAAATGTCTGGACTAACAAAGAATTTAGAAGAAGGAAAAATTATCAGGTAGGGAGAATTTCCCAAATAGCTTGACTGTGAAGCAAGTGTACATTTCAGGCTAAACTGTTGCCTGTGTACTTTCACATCATGAAAAATATGACGATTGAGCCCATTGGGGGTGAGACAAGTAATACAAGTCAAAGGCACAAAGCATGCTTGTGAAGCAGTTGTAGAGTTGACCTCCTATAGGAAATTATTGAAGTAGTAGTTTAAGTTATTTAGGAAATTCTATGAAGTCATGTTTGACTTATTTAAAATTACTACTGATACTTGCAAGATTCATAATACAGCTATATAAGCAGTTTTTACCCTTGTACTCAATCCTTTCTGTCTGACAAGCCACCCCTAAAAAATACCTTGCAACAGTAGTGGTAGCATAGAACTGACAAGTGTAGTCAGAATCTGAGTGTTTCTGAAACAGAGGAATATAAGATATGATTCTAATAGTAAACATCAGATATAGTGTGTTTTTGAGGTCTCACTGGTATTAAAAAAAAAAATCAAATTATGGTTTGTTTCATTGCATTACTGACTAAATATTCCATTGTTTAAAGGAAAATTATTTTTTTAAAAAAGCAAACACTGATTTTAGGACCATAGAAATTAACTTAAGAGAAACACTTCCATTTGCAAGTGACATGATGGAAGGACAGTTTTTATTTCTGCACATTGCAGCAGGCTATGGATCAAGACTTGCAAATGTTCTATTGTTCTTTCACATGATTGCAGAATTATTTCCTTGTGGTAGTAAGAGAGGGTAAAACTTATGTGGAAAAAACCCCAAAACCATAAAACCCCAAACCCTGAGTTAATGAAATTGTGTACCTTGCAAATTGAAAGGTACAGTGCTGAAAAATGTGGGGATTTTTTTTTCTCTTGCACTTCCGGATGAGGGGTTCTCCTCTCATTGTTTCTTATAAGCTGGAAAAGGGTGTAATAATAAATTGACACTATTGGCATTAAATTGCAAGTTTCTTTGTTATTTAAAATATTTTATCTGGGGAATGTATGAACACTTTGTGGACACGTGAAAAATGAAAACTGAAATACTGCATAAAAGCTTTTAATTGAAATGTGAGAAAAGATTGAATGGCAACAGCAATAGTATGCTTGAATTACATTCATACATCTTCTTGTAAATACTTTTTACATATCTATTATCTGTTTTTGAGAAGCTGAATTTTTTTTTCCTTTCCAGATTTATAAAATGTAATATATTTCTATGAAGAAAATGATGCCATATTTAACTAGTTATACTTTTACACTGTTTATGAATTTTTATGAAGACCTTGGAAGAATACACTGCTTAACTGAAATTCCCACGTGCTGCCATCATTAACGCGGGCATAACATTATAGAATTTATGATTTGCTTTTCAGTGCACCCTCTCTTAGGAGAGGGGAGCATGAAGTGATTCCAAGATGGAGTGGTTTCATCAGAGTTCTCTTAAGGGCTCACCACTACTGGTCACTGTCCCCCTGCTGCCAAAACCACGTGCTTGAAGAGCTATGCTGCAAATTGGATCACCAAAATTTGTTTTTAAAAGCTTTGTGAAAACACGTGAGCCCTGCCCATGTTCCTTAAAAGGGAAGGAACTACTTTTATGGTTAGTCTTGAAAGTGCAGTGGACTATCATGAAGAGAATCTCTATACACAATCTATATGAGTAGGAAAGCCTGTAATGGTGGTTCCTTGAAGGAGAGGGATGTATATGGTATTAGTATGAAACAGTCTTTATGGATTAAAATGGTACAAGGGGAGGGATTTCTTCTTTTGGTTTGAATATTAGCACTTTTTATTCACTAAAGGTTGAAAAACTTAACAGTAACTAACTGCAGCTATGGTAAAACTGCAGCATCAGTTCTTTTTTACAGTGCTTGGTTGTCATGCATTTTCAGACAGGCCTTTTGGATGCCTTCATGATGAAGCATTAGGGGAAAAGGCAGCTAGCAGTGAGTAGTCTTCTTTAAAACAAATAAAAACGCCTCAACGTGAAACCCCAATTGTATTGTCCATTTTTTGTTCCTTGCAGTTGTGTATTCCACTGTTAGCACATTTCAGGGAAAAGCATTTATCTACCTATATAGACGAAAACAAAAAACTTAATTTCTTGCACATGATGGGTTTTGTTGGTTTTTTGGTTTTTTTTTTTCAATAAAAAAAGTTGCAGAAAACTTAAGGAGGATATTTCAGAAGGTTCCAAATAAGATCTGGTAACATGGGTAAATGTATTATGGTGAAGGTCTAGTTGTGGGTTTTTCAGGCTTAAGTAAGAGAGATGGATGAGTTCCCAAGGTAATATGAGGACAGTCAGTCTCAGAAAACATCCTGCTGGGAGCCAGAGACTGCATGAGGGGAAAAGCTGGCAGAGATTACCTTTGACAAAGGGAATGGTTAGCCATTCTCTTCCAATCTTACAAAGGTTCTGGTGGTACTCATGTTGCATCTATAACATACTCAATTCCGCTTCGTTCTGAGCCACCATTTTGCAACTTACACAGAACTATTACATACATGATCAGACACTTTGTTACAACTTGCAAACTTAACTGTGGTGATTATGAACTGTACTCACCCTAACTTATTTTTACACTGGAGCTGGCATATAGGGACTGAACTCTTCACGTATTAGTTTAATTCAATTTCTGATAAACTAATAGAGTAAAAATACTTGTGTCCTCACAATACAGTAAGGGATTCTGTGTCAAAGCAAGAACTTAATACCTGAACCTTCTGAATTGAGAGATGATCATGCATTAATAGAAGCCCTGAACATCTCTATTTAACTTGTTAATGAGGGTGAAGTCTGTTTGTGGAAGGGAGGACAGCAAGTCTTCCTTGATATGTGAAACAAACGTGATGATTGCCTTCACTAATGTGCACAGGCATATGAGAAACGTGTACATACGCTGTCTGTGTATTTAAGTGGTAAGTCAAACGTCACTAGATGGATTTCATTCTGGTTTTATTAAAGTCTTGGTAAACACTGTTCTGGATACTGTTTGAGGTTAGATGTTTGATGTATCCTTTTATGTTAAAACTTACAAATGTGGTGTTTTGCTTCAACAGCATTCCATGCAACTCCTAATACCTATAAACGAAAAAATACAGAAACGGCACTAGATAATAAGCCTTGTGGACCGCACTGCTATCAACATCTGGTAAGATAATTTTGTATGTAAAAATTCACTATGTACTAGCTGCAGTAGAGTAAGCTGTGCTTAATGTGAGGACATGCTGGATCTATGATAGTCCTTATACTTGTGGGCCACCTGCAGTCAAGTCAGTTTGTGTCGGAAAGCAAATGGGATCCTGGGCTCCATCAGGCGAGGGGTGGTCAGCAGGGATAGGGAGGTGATTGTCCCACTCTACTCGGCTCTTGTGAGGCCCCATCTGGAGTACTGTGTCCAGGTGTGGAGCCCTCA
>VZTY01015185.1:66685-99905 GCA_013400935.1 Turnix velox
GGTGTTCAAGGCCAGGTTGGACGGGGCCCTGGGCAACCTGATCTAGTAAATGTGTTTGTTTGGTGGCCCTGCTAGGCAGGGGGGTTGGAACTACATGACCCTTGAGTTCCCTCCAACCCGGGTCATTCTGTGATTCTGTGTCAAGGAAACGCATTAACTTGTAATCATCAATTGAAAGTCTAAGTAGCATTTTTTAGCTCTATTTGGTATAGCCTCAGATATGGAAGAAAGATTATTACCTGCTATTAATGTGTTGCTGCTAGTGTGTCCAATCTACTCAGAACTTAGAGACTTAGCTGTCTCAAAGTTGTATCACGACTCAAACTTACAAAGATTTTTTGGTTTGCTAAAGAAGAATTCCATGCAGTATTTGTACTCTTTAAGAAACAACAGGATGGAAATTAATGAAGTGAAAACCTTAATAACACAATTTCAAATGTTTTCTTATACTTCCCCTGAATTTTTTAGCATGAGAAGTTGTGTGGTTTTCCGATGTAAAAGCTGACTACGCATTGCCGTACCACTTTCCACTAGAAAATGATTGCATTTTAAAAAATGCAGAATGTGTGTTCTTCATATACCACATAGAAAAGCAGTTCTTGTATTTTGAAAGGTATTCATCATAGGAAATTATTTTTTTCTGTCATCTTGGAAAATGGGGATTTACTACTGAATTATTTTTCACTTGGCAACCAAAATGAAAGTGGCATACATACTTTGTAAATAAAGGGTTTTTTCCCCTCATAGTGTCTGAGGTATTTGTGTTTATGGTCAAAGCACAATAGGTGGATTTGAGTGTACGTGATAAATTTGTAGAATATTGTGTAGTCATGCAGTATGCAAGTAGAACATGTTCTCTGCCAATCCCTGGCTTCAGGTGAAAACATTTTTTAGTTCTTGTACAGAAATTTTAATGTCTTGCATTTAGGAAGGTGCAAAGGAATTTGCTGCTGCCTTGACTGCTGAGCGTATAAAGACACCACCGAAGCGCCCAGGCGGCCGCCGAAGGGGGAGACTTCCAAACAACACCAGCAGACCCAGCACACCAACAATAAATGTGTTGGAATCAAAAGACACAGACAGTGATAGAGAAGCTGGAACTGAAACTGGTGGAGAAAACAATGACAAAGAAGAAGAAGAAAAGAAAGATGAAACATCAAGCTCCTCTGGTAAGGCTGGTCTATGCTGCTCTATTCAATTAGCTGTAGTACTTGTGAGGATGAAAAATAATGAAGTAGAGCCACATGATCCAAGAACCTATTTATTTGGAGCGTATGGAATGAAAAGACAATTATAATGAGTGTTGTCAAGCAGCAGCTTCTAAGAAATTTTTCAGATTGTCTTGATTTATGCATAGCAGTGAGACTCTAATTTTAATAGCTACTGTTACCCGACTTTTAGCTTTGAGAGGCAAGTGAAAAGTGTTTTGTTGTGGCACTTAGCCCTGGATTTCGCTGTTATCTGTCGCTAAAAATAGATTAGGAAAAAATAATGATTTGGTAGTTTTAGAGGCTGTGAAAAATATTGGAAATGTGGCCTTACGTTTACTCATGCTTTCAATTATTTATTACAGAAGCAAATTCTAGGTGCCAAACACCAATAAAGATGAAGCCAAATATTGAGCCTCCAGAGAATGTGGAATGGAGTGGTGCAGAAGCCTCAATGTTTAGAGTTCTTATCGGCACCTACTATGACAACTTTTGTGCAATTGCCAGACTAATTGGGACCAAAACATGCAGGCAGGTAAGAAGGGAAGCTGCTTACTGAGAATGTTAGCATTTGACTTTTAGAACAGAATTAAAGAAGCTATGATACAGAATTTATGCTGCAAGTACATAGAATGAATTTTAAAACAGCTTTTGAAACTAAATTTACAGGTGGTTTAAATTAGATTATCTGTTCTTTAAAGCTGATTATTTTTGTAATTTAAGGTATTGAAAAGAGACTGTGACTGGATATAATCTGTGAGTGTTGGTTGAAGGAAATTATGCTAACTTAAATATGAGAGCAACTTGCTACTAGTGAGAGATTTATTGTGGATGTATTATGGTATCTCTTGTTAGGTATATGAGTTTAGAGTAAAGGAATCTAGTATTATTGCTCCTGTCCCTGCTGAAGATGTTGATACTCCTCCCAGAAAGAAGAAAAGGAAACACAGGTAAATGTTACTAAATAACCTTAGTGTAATGATAAATTTGAGGCATGGGGGATCTGAACAGAAAGTATTTTGGAGGAAAAGTCATGCAACTCCTCTCCTTTTGCTTCCAAACCAAAGTTTGCAACAATAAAACAAAATGGTGTTTTGGTTTCAAATAGAAGTCTACATGTATCAGCAAAAATGTAGCTAATGAGTAAAATTTCCTTCTTTTTCCTCAAGAGAAACTATTCCTTTGTAGCACCCTAGTTTCCTTAGAAATTAGAACTTCAACTAAAGCAACAGGTTAACAAGATATTATTTGGAGTGAAGCTACATTGAAGAACAAAATTGAGCTTTTTACTGGAGCCACAAAGACCATCTGAAACTATTTATATCAAAACTGCAAACTTTGTTGCTACTGTCTGTCGGTGAAATTAATTTTTCTTTGAGAATCCAGAGGTCTGAAAATGCAATTCCACATTGATTATTCTCAGCGGTAAGAGCATAGGAGATAAAAGTCAGCTGGAAATAGGCAAGAACATTTCTTTCTGCAAGTAATAAATATGACTTTTTCCATAAAGCTTTCTACTTCTCCCTTTAACTTTCCTTATTTCCAGTTCTCCTGTCAGTTTTTCTCACTTCTGTCTTAACTTGTCTAAGTATTATTTTCTGGCATAATGAAATTCCCAGTACTGGCTCAAAGATACTATTGATGTGGAGTAGATTTCTGCCATGTAACATACAGGCAGCTGATGTGAGCTGGGACTCGGTGAGCATCTGGAAGAGATTCTGTTCTCAGCAAAAACTACTGATTTAATGCCCTTGGCACAGTTTTCAGGTTTAAGGGCACTCGGTGGACTTGGCTGTTTAAATCTGGAGTTATTTGCCATAGCACAAGTTTGGAACATGCAGTTGGGGATTAGCTTGCCTTCCAATTCATGCAAAATGTTATAAAAGTGGTGCCACTGCATCTATTTGAATAGAGCAATTAACAATCTCAAGCGTATTTTGAAATTTAAATGGATTCTATTGTGATTAAGTTGGCATTATTTTGGAAGAATTTTGGAACTATTTCTTATTTAGATTTTTTTCAAATAAAAGCAAACACATACTGCTACATGGGATTTCTTGACATTATTTGTAGAATCATGGAGCTGGAAGGGACCTTCAAATTCCATCTAGTCCTACCCCCCTGCAGTAAGCTGGGACTAGATCAGATTGCTCAGAGCTTCATCAAGCCTGGTTTTGAATGTCTTCAGGGATGGGGCCTCCGCTGCCTCTCTGGGCAACCTGTTCTAGTGTCTCACCACCCTCATGGAGAAGAACTTCATCCTAAAGTCTAATCTAAACCTGCGCTGCTCTAGTTTAAAATTGCTGCCTCTTTCCCTATCACTATATGCCCTGGCAAACAGTCCCTCCCCAGCTTTCTTGTAGGTCCCCTTTAGGTACTGACAGGCCTCTATGAGCTCTCCTTGGAGTCTTCTCCATGCTGAACAGCCCCAACTCTCTCTGGGTCTTATTAGTTGCCAATATAAAAAAATTATCTGGTAGCAGTTTATTTTTGAAGTGCCTTTGAATTCTCTTAAATCTCGTTGAAGGAAGGAGATAAGGATCTGTGGCAGTCAACTTGTCTCCATTCTTTTATGTGCAGTAGCCTTTTAAAAAAGGAGAAAGTTTTGGCCTGACTACTGCATTCTGAGCATTCTCTGAAGATGTGGCACAACCAGCAACTGGGGAATCCATCTAGAAGAGCTTCTCTGTTTCTTAAATCTCTTTGTGTTTACTCACAGCTAATTCAATCCTAGAACTGAAAAGGCTTTGCTTTCCTCTTTGCACTTTTCTGTTGTACAGAACTTGCTGGTCTACAGGTTTTGCATGTAGACATGTGGTAGACAGCCTTTGAGCAAAAGCAACAAGAGAAAAGCAGCAGCAGAATGCTGCTTTTAGTGGCCTCTTGTAACTGATTTCATAACAGATTACTTTATAAAGTTTCCCCGGTGATCCTCATGCCCATATCAACATACTGAGCAAAAAGCTGGCAAGACTACAGCCCCCTGGATAGTTTAAGACACTCTCTCCCTCCTCCTAGTGTTTTGATTAGATAGCCATGTAAGGCTGATCAATAAGAAAAGGCATTTCATATAGTTGTATTTTGGAGTGCTAGTCAGTGTGAGAGCCTGTCCTATGTATCAGAGGTTAACCTGGCTGTCTGTGAAAACTTGCTATGCTGGCGAAGAAAGTGTTTTGCATAGAAGCCAACAGAACAATCTGAACCAAGAATTCAGAAAAGCATGAGCGTGTGCTGAAGGGAAGGTACCTCAGTACTGTTGATTCTCTTGTTTGTATCATTCGCTTTATTCTTTCATTGCTAGGAATTGAATTGTATTTGCTTTAATTAATCAGCACTCCTTCATCCAGGCTGATGCAAGGATCTGTTATTGATTATAGGGCTATGTGATGCTGATGCTTGATTGTTTTTGTTGTCCTCTCCTCTATCTGTCCCTATTTGTGTGCAAGTTTACTTTTTTTCATAGGGATTTAAGTTCTCAGTGTTATCAGGTAAAATGAGCAGCTGAGTCATTGGTGCTGATATTCTTTGGTGCCACCTGGTTAGATGGCCCAGCCTCCGAGTGGCAGGGAGGCTGTGGACAAGATAGGGTTTAGGAGACTGAAAAGAAGTCTTTGAGTGATGGTAGAAAATCATACACTGCAGAGACTTAACTCCATATGTAGACTTCATTAGCATGTATTTTGAATTTTCAATGCTATTTCAGGTAGCAGAGTGTCCCTGTGCAGAGAAAGAAATGCTGGTGTAGCTTATTCCTAAGCCACTGCCTGATGAACTGATACCAGTGCTTCCTAAAAGCACTGGCAGGTTATTATCAGAGACAGCAGTGTTTTTTACAGTTTCTGTCATAATGCTCCTGAAAATACTTGTTTTCTAAGCAGACTGTCCGGCAGATGTCAGTAACTAGATGTACTGCTTCACCTGTTTGCTTGGAATATTGCCACAGAGTTTTCATTTTTTTGTTTGTTTTTTTTTTTTAAATGGGGTGTGAGTTGCTTTCTCAACTTTGTCTTCTTGCCTCTGTTCCCTGGTGCATGGCACTAGAGCTCAACTTTTTGTTCAGGTTGAGATGGCAGATTGTAGGGCATATACTTTAGTATGCTATTGATTCAGGCTTCAGCTTTGTGCACTAATGAGAGGAGCTTGCAGTACTTTCTGTCAGTTTTTGAAAGTTACAGCCCAGTTAATGTACTATTTAATGTGCTGTTCAAACCTTCTACCACATTGGTCAGTATTGGCATCTTACTATGTTGTCTTCTATCATTCCTCAAAATTTATGCTTAAAGGATATCTCCACCTCCCTTCTTGCTAGGTTCCTGTCCTCCTCCCATTTCTTCCACGAGTGGCCAAGCCAATGCCTCTGCCATTGTGAATGCCATATTTCATTTTCTCTTCATTTTGGGTTGTCATTATTAATGCTTTCTTTGTTGCTGGTGGCAGCCTTGTCCATAGAGTTTATACTTTCCCTCAGCATCCAAAAAGTCTCAGGTGGAGACTAGTCATCAAGTGGCATTAGGGTAGTGCCTGCCAAAAAAGTTTCATACTAAATGCTAACATAATGGTGTTTAGAAATTCTCGCCAAAGAAAGCTTTCAAAGGTTTGTTATGCTAGTAGGTCCTTAGTACCTTGAGCTCAGAGGCAACCTTATATGAAAGAATTGTTCAAAAATATGGTGTATGTTAGGTTTGCCAAATATCAGCCAGACAAAAAGGAAAGGTAATTTCATGTGCATTAGAGCAGCTTAAGAAAAAATTTCAGTCCTTTCAATTATAAGGCAACTGTCTTACAAAAAGCCAACATCTCATTATTCATAAGTATGTTGGTAGCCTTTTTTTTGTTCTCTAGTAAGTCGCTCTTAATAGGAATGTCATATTTATTGCCTTGCTCTGTAATGCTGGTAGTCTTTGGGTTTGTTCCTTCCCTTCAACCTCAGTTACTTGGACAAGTCTGTCTGTGAGTTTCTAACATGGATAGGTTCCTTCCAATGCTGGCTGGCACATCAAGTCCAAGGGTAAAGCTTTGAAAGGGCAATCGCATAGAGAATCTTCTTCAATGAAAGCTGTTGTCTGTGATGAGGGGGGCCAGCATATCATTCGATTAAAGTAGAAATTGATATCATGCTTTTCTGAAAGAAGTAGCAGCTGAAAAGTCCAGGAAATGTTTTTCCAGAGTGCAAACATACGAGTGTTGCACTTAGTGAAAGGCAGAATAGCTTTTTAAGTGTTTCCTCATGGGGATTTCCCGGGTGCATTTGTTCACAAGTATTTTAGACTGCTAAGTAAATCTGCACAGAAAGTGAGGTTCCAGCTGCAGCTGGAATGAGGCTTCTCCCATATTCCTTCTTATGTCATATACCAACATAAAGTACAAAAGGTATAGTCTTTTGAAAACCATTCATCTAAATATTAAATTTGTATACTGAAAACCAAGTACTAACTAAAATGCATAGAATCGAGGAATAACTAAACCCATTTGTTTAATTTTTAGTTTTAATGCTATGGAAATTTGATTTTTCCTTTTTGTACCTATGGTCCAGACGGGTGGTAATGCTCAACTGTGCCTGAGTCAGCTGTTTGTGGAAGTGTAGACATGTCATGCCCAAAGAGCTTGTATCTGAAATCGATACATAATAAAAAAGCTAATAAAAAGGCAAGAACTTTATAGTGAATGATGTTATGATTACCATAAGTATGTTGTGCTTCAAAAAAACGTTTTAAAAAGTTGCCACATGACAAAATACCACCAATTTTTGCAAAAGGGATGCTTAGTGAAGCTAATGGAGAGAACATCAAAGACAAACTGTAGGGATGCAAGAGAAAGACATAGAATTTGAAGGGAGAAGGCTTAGTACTGTACCACCAGATAGAGCAAACTGGAGAAAAGTCTGTCTGAGAAGTGGTCTGAGGTCACATCAGTGTGACAAGACAGATGTGGTCTCCTGTTGTCATATACTTGGAGCTGAGCAGATGAAAGGTAACACCCAGTTGTGATCTGTTGGAGACTACCAGCCTGGTGCTGGGGCCAAGTCCTGTGAAGTAAATGGCTGCCAGACCTCCACTCCCTTATTTAGACATAGTCCCCCCATGTCTGAAATTTTGTGTCCTTCATTTTGCTCCAACAGCCTCCTCTTCACAGACTTTTCTTCAAGGTGATCTGAACTTCAACATCTCCATAGCCTGGCTGGGGAGGAGGGGGGAGGGTTACTAATAGTCTGTACAGTCATGGGGCTAGAGAAGAAGGGAACAGCCTGCAGAACGTTGGTCTGATCGGGTCCAAGAGACTGAGACCAGGATGGTTCTGCTGCTACAATTTCTGACTTGTGTGCAGTTCTACAGATGTTCACCAGATTTTCCCATTCTAATCAAGTGTGGGTGCAAAATGTAGCAGCTTTTCCCAGCCCACAGCAGGAGGAGCTCCTGTCAACTTTCTTGTGTTTGTTTTGTGTTTTTGCAGGTTGTGGGCTGCTCATTGCAGAAAGATACAGCTGAAAAAGGGTTAGCATCTTTCCATTCAATTTATGTCCTGAACTTTTAAGATCTTATTGCTGCTTTTTTGGTGTTTTGTGGGTGGGCTTTTTTGGGTTATTTTGGGGGTGTTGGGTGCTGGTTTTTTTAATGTTAGGTCATTATATACATTCCACAGGGAGCTAGGGATTATAGGGGGAATAAAAAGGAAGTGTAACCTCTCATTACAGATATTATAGGGACAAAAGGTACTGTTTGGTTTAAGTAATTGCGAGAGCTCTGTATAAATGAATAAAGGAGGGAGGAGGCTTAATTTACAATCTATTCAGTCTGGCCTCATTGAAATAAAGACAAACTAGTATTAGCAGTAGAAGGTGTGATTAAAAAACTTGAATTTAAAAAATTCAGAAAAATGTGATTAAAAAAATTTGTTTTTTTCTAAATCAGCTTAATTTGGAAACAGTTACCTGAATATTTCTTGAGGGTGGTTGGGGCTTCCAGCAAAGTAAATAATTGATCATTTTGTTTCTCTTGCCTTTTTGGTTGCTGTTTGCTGACTTAAGCATTTTTATGGATACATGCAAGCCCAGGAGCATTAACGACAAATACAATTTATATTCCACAAAATTCTCCTAGCTGCTCTGTAGACAAAGCTCTAGATTTGATCCTGATAGTCCCTCTTTGACTCCAAGACACTTGCATTCTCTGTACTGGAAAATTGACTTAGGAAAGCTCAGTAGTATAATGATTGGAAATTCTATTCCTGTGCATCTCTTTGAAAATTGACTTGTTGCTCCAGAGTAAAAATTACTTCTGGTGTTTGAAAAAAATTACTTTGCTGAATGTTATTAGCAATGTTCTAGAATATGTTCATACTGGAAGTTATACCATTTAGTTTTGTTTTTCTGTCTTCTGCAGTAAACAGTTTTCAGCTCTGAATACTTTGAAGCAGCTGAGAAATGGGAAATACACCAGGAAGCAGGGAATTAATGGTGACGAACACCTAACTAATGTTACAGTTCTGGTTTGGTGTATTGGGTTTTTTTAACCCTGTTCATCATAGAATTGAGGGCTTTTTTTATTCACTTTTGGGATTTTCTTATTTAAATGACTAGAAGGGAATTTCTGCTTTTTCTGCTTTGAAGAGTGAAAAGAATTGCATTTTGTTTGTCTGCACCTTTCACCTTTACAAAATGTTGCTATTTTTATTCAGATGGGTCATCGAATCATGTTTACAACTATCAGCCATGTGATCACCCCCGTCAGCCTTGTGATAGCTCATGCCCTTGTGTAATTGCTCAAAACTTCTGTGAGAAGTTTTGTCAGTGCAGCTCCGAATGTAAGTACAACACTTGAAAGCTATCTCTGCATTTCTGTCTCTGATACTCTGCCGTCAGAGATAGAATCATAGAATAGTTTGGGTTGGAAGCTCCTTCCTTGTTCATCGAGTTCCAACCCCCCTGCCATAGGCAGGGACACCTCCCACTAGATCAGGCTGCCCAGTGCCTTGTCCAGCCTAGTCTTGAACTCCTCCAGAGATGGGGCATCCACATCCTTCCCCTGCCTTTCTGTAGGACCCCCTCGGGTACTGATAAGTTACTATGAGGTCCCCTCTGAGCCTTCTCTTCTCCAGGCTGAACAACCCCAACTCCTTCAGCCTGTCCTCATAGGGCAGTTGCTCCAGCCCTTTGACCATCTTCATGGCCCTTCTCTGGACCCTCTCCAACAGTTCAATGTCCTTCTTGTGTTGAGGGCTCCAGAACACAATACTCCTGGTGGGGTCTCACCAGTGCCGAGTAGAGGGGTAAAATCACCTCTCTGGACCTGCTGGTCACTAATTCTGATACTCTGTAACCCACACTGTCTTCATTTTTACAAAGTACTTTGTGCAGACTTGCTCTGTTTTCCATCTGTTCCTTTGTAGGCCAAAATAGGTTTCCTGGATGTCGCTGCAAAGCACAGTGCAACACTAAGCAGTGTCCCTGCTACCTGGCTGTGCGAGAATGTGATCCCGACCTATGTCTAACGTGTGGAGCAGCTGACCACTGGGACAGCAAAAATGTTTCTTGCAAGAACTGCAGCATTCAGAGAGGATCCAAAAAAGTACGTAGGTGATTACATAGCTCTATGCTGGTTGCCTTGGCTTTGAGGGGTTTCTGTATTTTTCATGGCAGAGAACTGGATTTCTTTGCCACCTTGCCATCAAATGGGAAAACAAACAAATCACAGAATGACCCGGGTTGGAAGGGACCTCAAGGATCATGTAGCTCCAACCCCCCTGCCTAGCAGGGCCACCAAACAAACACATTTACAGAAAGGCTGCAATGAGGTCACCCCGCAGCCTTCTCTTCTCCAGGCTGAACAAGCCTAACTCCCTCAACCTGTCCTCATAGGGGACAAAAGCCAAAGACAAAAGAGGAGGTAGCTGTCATTTAAGTTGATTTATGTGCCGCTGTTAAGCTCTGTTATACATTTCCTCACACACCAGTTAGTTACTGTTTTCTGTGTAATAACACTGTGGTAGAATTGCTCCATTTCCCCATATAGGCTTCACTTGTAATTTGCAAATAGGCTGCTGTTTTGAAGTAGTAGCTTGTAGATTAGCACATGAAAGCTTGGCTTAGATGTAGCACTAGCTATTTCTTTCTTCAGTTGATTCTAACATACTGAAGATATTCCAAAAGCTCTGTTTAAATAAATGAACTAAACCAAGGCTTATTTATTTATAAATTATTATTTATTTAGTAATGAGGAAATAACCAAGGTTTACTTCTACTTCACAACTTTTTGTTGCAGACTATTTAGTTGAACACTGAACTAACCAGGAGTGGGCTCCTGTCTGCAGATATTTCCTGTTTGATGTCTCTAGTGTATATGCTTTTGTCTTAACACCCTAATTTCATGTTCAAACTAAATTTTTTACTATTTTTTTAGTACTTCATATAGTTTTTCTTTCATGTACAACTTGCCTTCCACCTGCTGTAATTTTACTATGCATTTCTTATTGAAGAATCTACATTTGTCTTCTCTCCAGGAGTCCTATCTAAGTGATACAATTAAAAAACAAAAAAACAAATCCAAGCCAGTCATACTTAAATTTTTTTGTTCTTTTTCTCTCCCACAGCATTTGTTGCTGGCACCTTCAGATGTGGCAGGCTGGGGAATTTTCATCAAAGATCCTGTACAGAAAAACGAATTCATCTCTGAATACTGTGGTGAGGTAAAGATGGATAACACTGGTGATGTATGAGCTTAACTGGTGAAGTTGGTGAAGTATTTTCAGTCCTAGAGAATGAATAAACCCAACTTTGTTTTAGGATGGCTGGGTTGTTTGACCTTAAGCTGGTCTAGTTACAAGGGGAAAAGGTGGTCTCTCTTATAAGTACTATTTCTTTCAGATTATTTCTCAGGATGAGGCAGATAGAAGAGGAAAAGTATATGACAAATACATGTGCAGCTTTCTCTTTAACTTGAATAATGGTACGTATTAGTCACAACCCTTGCAGCATAAATGTATGTATATGCTCACCACTTTGCTTACTTATCCCTGTTCTTTTGCAGGCAGCAGGTAATGTTGGCCAAGTCTTTCTTCTGCCTGTCTTTTCCTAGCAATGTGAGGATTCCTAATACTGATAGCTAGTCTTTGGCGGGGGGGAGGGGAGTGTTTTTTCTCCTAAATTCTAGTCAACTAGTAGTGATGGACCCTATTAAGACAAGCCAACTCTACAAGATGAGTTTAGTAGCAAAATTTCATTAAGTAAAATTAAGATACAAAGGTCAAGTATGATAAATTATAAAAGCTTGCTAGGTATACGCTAAAATAATTTTAGTGTTACTGGTAATTGAACTAAGTTATAATGGTAATTTTACGTCCGGGGGGAGCCACAGATGTGCCTACTGCCACTTGAAGATAAAAACAGACTGTGCTGTTCCAAGTGCGAAATACTAGAAAATATTTGAAGGGAGGGGAAAAAAGCTGCTTCATGTCAATGTTTATTTAGCATTTTTATGGAGCTTGCCCTTGTGGAATAAAGGGTAGAAAAACTGAGATGGTGCCTCTACGTCAGGTGATTAAAAGAACACACAGTCTGGGGCAGCAGGAATATTTTGAGCCTTGCAGGACAATAAAGCTATTGTAGGATGATGTGTCAGCTTTTCAGTGTGGGAAGCTGAGCAGTTACCTCTTCCAGGTGCTAAAGCACAGGATCACTAGATATTAACCACAAGAATTTGCTTGCAGGTGACCTATCCTTCATTTCTGGGTTTCATTTTCTCCCCCTTTAGATTTTGTGGTTGATGCAACACGCAAGGGCAACAAAATTAGATTTGCAAACCATTCAGTAAATCCCAACTGCTATGCAAAAGGTAAGGTTTAAGTTGATTTGCTTTTAGCAATGTATGAAATGTTATGGGATTCTTCTTGAGAATGCACATTTTATCACCATCTGTGTTAATTAAGTTTAAATTTCTTTTGAACAGTTATGATGGTTAATGGTGATCACAGAATAGGAATCTTTGCTAAAAGAGCCATTCAGACTGGTGAAGAACTGTTCTTTGACTACAGGTTGGTGGATAGACTTTGTAACTTCTTATCAGACTGGATTAGTTTTCAGTATTTCTGCCCAACTCATAATGCCTGCCTCCTTACAACTTCAATAGCAATCCCCATGAATTCATTTCTTGAGCAGCTGGTGAAGAGCTTTGCAAACTTGGAACAGCAGGTTCTATAGAGAAAAGCTGAGTGGCAGATGGGGCAGATGACTTGCATATTAGCAGGGTTCCTTTCTTTACCTGTAGAGGTACCGGAAATGGGCAAGAATTATCCTTATGTTACTACTAAGATTGTGTTCATACTTTCCTCTGAAGTTCTCTCACTTGAAGAAAACCAATCATCTAGTGATAGTACTGTGTAAGTCAGCCTTGAGAAATACAGTTGCTTTCCACTAGTTAGATTAGCAGCGAGAAATTCAAAGTGAAAAGGTGTGGAATTTCACACAGGGAATAAGGATCCCAGCTGGACAGATAACAATGGGAAAATCTAAGGCTGAGAGTGTTTTGGGCTGTGGTGCTGTTCATTGTCAGAACATGTAGTTGAAATGTTCCATGCTGGTTTTTATTTTGGTTTTATTTCTTTTCATTTCAGATATAGCCAAGCTGATGCCCTTAAGTATGTGGGCATTGAAAGAGAGATGGAAATCCCTTGACACCAGCTACCTCTTCTTTAAACAAAACAGCTGCCTTATCTTCAGGAATTTCTAGTACTGTGGGCAATTTTAGAAAGATAAAAATGATGCAATTTGAAATTCTCTATTTGAAATTCTGTATTTGCAAAGTACTGTAACAATAATTTATAGTAACAAATTTAAAAACAAAACAAAAAAAACCAAACAACTTTTTATTGCCTTCTCACCAGCTGCGAAGTGTTTTGTACCTATGAACTTTTGCAATAATGTGGTGTGGTACATTTTTCAACCTTGAATAAAGGATACTTGAACTTCTTCATTTTTACTGGAACTTGAGTTGGAATTTTGTGTTCACCAGCTGAGGGAGCCCTGGGAATGCACCTTCTCAGCAAAGGCACCTTCAGAGTTGTCTGCTTCTGTGAAGATGCAGACAGGTAGGAGACCCGAGTAAGGCTGGTAGGTGTGGTAATACATGTGTCACACACCCTTGCCAGGAATCATAGAATAGTTTGGGTTGGAAAGGAACTTAAAGATCATCGAGTTCCAACCCCCCCTGCCATAGGAAACTACATTCAAATTCTCTGAAGCAAGACTGCTGTTCACAATCTCCTGCACCTACACTCCTGTCACAGTATCAACTGCACTGAGGAATTTAAAAGTCTTCCTTTACTACTGCCACACCTCCTCAGCCCTAACAAGGGGTCTTTCCATTAACAGTACACACCTGGCAGATGAAAAAGGATCATCCCCCACCTCAAAAAAAGCCCCCAAAAAATCACAAAAATCCCCAAAAAGCTCAAAAAAACCCACAAAATGTCACTTCTGCAACCAACCCCCTGTTCCAGCTAGAAGTCAAGTTTGTACCACAAATTCTGGTCGCTTAAAGGTAACCCAGCTGGCCCAACAGGCACCATGAATCTCCTCCCCTCTGTCCTCTCATTGTGCTAATAATAGAATCATAGAATAGTTTGATCTTTAAGGTCCCTTCCAACCCATTGAGTTCCAACCCTCCTGCCATGGGCAGGGACACCTCCCACTACGTCAGGCTCCTCAGTGCCATGTCCAGCACACATTGGCATTGTTTGATAAGGGAAGCAACAGTGATGTTTCAGTAAACCAGAACCCTAAACTGCAGGGTCACTGAAGCAACAATTAGTGTTGCACTCATTAGTCATAGCAGCAGAACATGCTTTCACTCTCAAGAACAGCTATCAGTGGCCAGATGTGTGGTAGCCTGTGTAAGAATGTGCTTGTATCACCAGAAACTACTGTCACGAGAAAAAGCTACCATCCAAAAGTCAAAACTTATTGGCTCCTGGCTGGAGTGACAGCAGATGGCTTTTAAAAATAGAGCTGTGCAAGCACCAGCATGCAAAGTGCCCAGAGCAAGGCTGCTTTATAGCCAGCCACAGGGCAGGGCCAGGCATTCAGAGGCAGCTGATTATTTCTGGTTATTTCTGGCTTCTCTGTCACTGTGCCACCAGCCTGCTACACTAATCCACTGGCACTCAACTTTCTGCAAGGAGTTACAAAAACAAAGCACAAACCAGCATCTGAAAAGAGAAAAAAAAACAAAAAACCAGCACAGAAAGCTAAGCAAGCTCCATTTTTATAACTTTGGAAGTTGAACAAGATGCTGCTATTGCCACGCTAGCAGCCCATAATGAAACTAAACTTCAGAGTAGGAAAAGTATGCAAAACCTCAAGTGTGTATGAGACATCTAATACTGCTCTAAAATTTTTTTCTTTAAACCAGACGTTTTTTGTAGGTCAGAGCTCTGTTCTAACCATGAAAAATTAAGTTTTCCTCTGAGAACAAACTGTATCAGTCCAAAATCTTTTTCTTCATGCCAGAATAAACACTGAACAACAATTCACAAATTCTAAAGGAAAAAAAAAAAAAGTTTGTCTGCAGAAGCTGGGTTCTCTTCACCATCAAAACCAGAAAACAGAAGTTTTCAAACTCAGACCTCTGGGGATGGCAGCATTTTGCTTGTAACATGTGGAAAGAAAATATTCATATCACACATTCCTAATGAACACAAAACACTGTGAGAAGAAGGGAAATGAGCCTGGATGATCAATGTAGTAACACCCAAAAATATTTCAATTCCCACCCCAGGCTCCATTTAATGAGAATTACTCTTTAGGAACACACTCAATTTCCTGTTCTAATCAAAGAAATGGGCAGCCTTAGTCATCAGGGACAGCATTTAGGCAAGCGTGATGTATTTCATAGCACATTGAACATTAAAACCAGCTCCAATTTCAGATGGCCAAGTATTGCCACATATGTTCTAAGTATTTCCTAGTCTCTTTTCAAAGCAGAGACGTTTCCTCTTAAAAGTCATGTTCAATGCTGACAGTTTCTTCACAAAGTGCTTGTATCACCAGAAACTACTGCACAGGTAGAAAAGCAAAACAAATTTCATTGGTTTCATAACCATTATACCTTTTTATTTACATTTAGAAAGATAAGTCATGAAACTTAAAACAATAAAACCAAATGCAACTTGTACAGAAATCTTTTAATTTGTTTTTATTTATCACACATTAAAAAATGAAACACACTATACAAATGGTTTTTCATAGCAGATTACACATGGGTCCATTCAGACTCGCTCTCAAAGTGCTGCCAACATTTATAAGTGCTGCCTGTGACAGCAGCTGTATCTTATAGCCAATGTATTGAATTAAATGCAGTAGCATGCAACCCTTAAAGGAGAAGGGTTTGATTCCTTTCTGTTCTTAAATTAGGTTAAATGGCATTGGTGTCCATATTTACATACTTGAAATGTATCAATCCTGAGCAGTTCTGATGTAAATCTGAGACTGATGGGACTCCTGGTCTCAGGTATTAAAAAGGGAGGTCCAAATGGCAGCAGGGTGGCTGCTATGAAGTTCGTTGCTTTCATTCTTTCCATCACATACCTATTTGCTGAGTGTCACACAGTCAAGTAATTGCTAATTAAAATGTTAAGCCAAGTAACTGTACATGTCCTTCTCACCATCTACGCGTTCCAAGTACTCCTTCTCGATCAGAATGTCGATGCATTTCTGTGGGAACAACAAACACTAGTGGTGAGACACCTCTCAGTGGCCAATGGTTTGGCTTGGAAGGGATTTTAAAAGATCATCTGGTTTCACCCCCCTTCCCTGCCATGGGCAGGCAGGGACACCTCCCATTGGACCGGGCTGCTCCAAGTCCCATCCAGCCTGATCTTGAACAGCTCCAGGGATAGGACATCTGTGTCTTCCCTGAGCAACCTGTTCCAGTGTCACACCACTCTCATGGTAAAGAATTTATTCCTCACACCTAATAAATATCTTTCAGCTTAAAACTATTACCCCTCATCCTATCACCACACTCCCTAATAGAGTACCTCTCATGCTTTCCTGTGGATCCCATTTAAGCACTGGGAGGCCACTTAAGCTCTCCCTGTACCCTTCTCCAAGCTGAACAGCCCCAACTCTCTCATCCTGTCCTCAGCAGAGGTGGTCCAGTACCCTGATCATCTTTGTGGTCCCCTTCTGGATGTTCTCCAACAGGTCCATGCTCTTCTGGCACTTTTAAGCAAAGTAAATCTATTATTTGAATAATTCTGGTCACCCATTTTTTTTGCCAAACAGACCAAGAGCAGGCAGAGGGGACAAACCATGGCACTTCCAAGCAGAGGACTTTACTAGCCCACTACACCAAATTTGCTTACGTGATGCAGTTCCAGGGTAGTGACTGGTAGTGACTGTCAGTGTGCTGAGCAACTTCATAGTAAGTCAGCAAATAACTAAACTGAGATGCAGAGCATTTACTGTAATGTTACTAAATCTAGCAATTGTAGTAACTGCTTCCAGGAGGTGGGAGGGTGCATCTCCTTCAGCACTGGGGCCAGTTCATGCAACTGCTCTCCACTGCCCTCAGCTGTGACTGCTGAACAGACTGAAGAGGAAACCATAATTAAATAAAACATCCCCCTCTCCAGCATTTTTACTCTAGGAGAGATCAGGAAATCTATTGTGCGGACTAGAAGCAGTGGTACTGGGGGAGCAAGAACAGGAGGGAAGCCTGGAGTAGAAGCTGCTGTAAGCTGGCCCTCGTCTGAAAAGATGCAATTGAGCCACTATTTGGCCACTCTCAGCAACACAAACACACACATTATCATGAGAAATACAAGATTTCAGATAAAAATATTTCCTACTTATTTATGGCCCCAAAAATCTGTCCTTGCCCATCCCACTTCCTTAGCTCCTCTTTTTAATTCAGAAGGGTCTATTTTTGTCTACCTGCATCCTCCTCACCCAGAACACTGGTTGAGCTTCTCACATACCTTAATTACTGGAACTCGTGGCTTGAACCTGGAGGACAGCTGTGTTAGCACTTCTCCAAGCAGTTGCTGGTGTTTTAGAACCTTCCTCATTTTCATGATTCTCACAATAGCAGCCTGCACAGCAAAATGGGAACGGCATGCTTAGGAACAAACTATTCTCTTGGATAAAGCCATTTTGTGTCCCCAGCAGACAATGCCTGCAGGCACAGGAGCATCACCACAGCCAACATAACCACCTGACAGGGAGAAGCATGTGCCTATGGATGTCAATCACTCACTCACACAGACTTTAAGAACTTGAATTCTACATAGCCCACAGTCAGCAGAAGTGGGTTTGACAAATGAATGTTAAGAACTAATCTGCTTATTGCCAGTAATAACAGGTGCCAAGTGCAGCATGAAACTACTTCTGTAACAGAAGGCCTTCCTCATATATTGTACTGTGATGCGCTGTGTAGAGCACACTTCTGTTTCCCTCCTCCCCTTTCCCTGCTCCCCTCTTTGCTTTCAAGTGGATTCCAAGAAGACTAATAGAAAACTGCTGTTAAGTTCATATGACTTAGGTCTTAGTAGTTTTCACCTAGGACAGAAGTCTTAGGTACATCCATGAAACTCAAAGACTTTTCCATGTAATGCTAAAACAAAACATGAACAAAGCCTCTTCGCAACCTTTTACATTTTTGTGTAGCAGATTCCTTTTTTGCCTTTAAGGCCACTATAAACATAAATTTAGCTCCAGTGTGCACTGTAATGGCATGTTGTCTTCTAACGAAAATTTAGGCAACTCCACAGTAATTTCCATTAAAGGATGACCAAGATTCTAAGTTCATGGCAGCATTCTGCAATACAAGTCACCTGAATCAGTAGCTTCCTATCTTCCTCTATGTTTTTGTGTGTAGTTTCTTGCTCCTGCTTCTGTTCAGTCTTCATTGGCACATTGATGTTTACCCTTAATTTTTTGCTGTAAAGAAAAAAAAAGAAATTAATAGAACATTTAGCTTGTTTAAAAATTAATCAAACAAGCAGAAAAAACCTCCCAAAATTTAAAACAAAATCCAGCTCTAAAACAGCTGCCACACCACCACAATTACTTTGCAATGAAAGGGATTTTGGTAGCAATTCTGAAAATTTTAGACAATCTTACTCAAGTTAAAAAAAATAAATAAAACACAAAACCTGAAAAATAAAAAACAAACAAACCCCTTTTTGGTACTCAGTTCATGAGTAATACACATTTCATGACTTATTGAATCCAACCCAAAGATTTGTACAATGAGTATATAATTATACTCTACTGGAAACATCTCTAAGTAAGTAAGAAGCTTCCAGTCAGCACATGGGGGTCAACAAATGTCAGGGGAAATATACTCAAAATCAAGTCTGTAAGTCAGGAAGATGATTCTAGTGTAGAAAAATCCACCTGTTCTGCAAGAGGGAACACTGCCTTTCTTTCACATGCTCCCCAGAGCTTGGGGCTGTGCTGGGGTGAGGCTGCCACTGCTCAAGATAAGGTTTGCTGCTGCTAGAAGGGAGGGAGCCTCAGCAGCAGGGAGTGCTCAGCCTGCTGGCTGCACGGGAGAAATGCTGCAGTGGGAGAGGTCATAAATCTTATGTACTGAGGTTAGTCTCATGCCTCATAAACCAGGAGCCACCGAGGCAAACAGTGCAGCAGCACTGAGCTGCTTCCATCACTGCATTCACCTGACTGACCAACAGTTCTCAGACACTGAATTACTGCTCAAGAAAGAGAGGAGATAAAGAGCGAGGTTTTTAAATGTTTCGTTTGCTTGAGATCTTATCTTCAGGCAGTACTGAACTCCTCACTGCATTTATGTGTGTTCACATCTATGCTCTGGTAAGCAGAACAGTCTCCTGTGAACACATTAAAAATACACAAGCATTGAAAGCAACACTACTTAAATAAAAACCGCTGAAAACTGTCCTTATTAAGTTTTCAAACCACTGTATACTCTGAGGTTCTAAAATAAGCCTGATCTTCTGTTATCTTTAGCAGATAAATATTTAAGATTTTGACCTTTGCTGGTCACCATATGCTACTGAAACCTTCTAAAATGTAATGCAAGCCATGTAAAGCAACCTCAGTGAAAACCAGCACCATTTCTCACCAGAAATAAGTAAGAATCAGACAACAATCAAAGAAAAAAAAATGGACATCCAGAAATACAACCAGGCCTTGAACAAACTATGACAAAAGTCAGACAGCTGAAATCTTACCCATCCTTCACTACTGTCAGCCAGCCCTCACCTTTAAAGCTGGAACACAATCAGATCTACCTTTGAATTGGTATTTAGACCCTGAAGTTTTAGGTTTTTAATCAGAATTTTCCTAGCAGAGAAAAAGAGATTGCTACCCATTATACACAGTGGTGTGTGCTGCTCAAGTTTTTCCTTACTTTTTATAACCAAGATAGAGTTTTATTAAGGTGTCTGGTTTTAACTCCACTTCATCAACATTTGCATTTTCATCTTCCAAAACCTGCAATAAAGAAAATAAACAAATAAAAGCTTATTAATACATTTTGTGAGATGTAAAGCAGGTCATAAAAAAAGCAGGAGTACTTACAAGCAATTTTGATTTCAACAATATCTGCAGAACTTGTGCCAAGATATCCTACAAAACCAAAGAAAAAATTATCAGCACAGATAGTACCTTTCTCTAACTTGAAATACTTTAAGAACTCACATATTTTGACAAAAAGTATTTTGAAAAAACACTATGAAAGCAATAGTTCACAGAAATAAAGTCTAATAAGGCCTTTTATGGCTATTAATACCCATTCATCTTGCAGTTGGCCAATTTCTTTAGAAAGACTGATTTCAAGCAACAGATCTTTCCAGATGCTGTTTTAGGAGGAAGGATGTTTGTCAATGTATGATTTTTCCTGTATCATACAAACAGATACCATGGCAAGCTTAAACCCTCTGCTTTCTGGTTTTTACCTTTTCCTCCTTATGCCAGAGATCTGTTCTGGTAACTGTCACTAGTCAGTCACCTACCTGCCTGTGCTACTGCCAATGTTACATGTAAAGCTGCAATTTTACTGCAGTGGAAATTCTCTGGCTTTCATACAGTTTGTTTTCAGCTGTATAAAGAGTTTCATTCTCATCCAATCATGATTTGGGACAAATATTTACTTGATATTAATAATATATATATGCAAACAAGCATCCCTAATAAATGGCAATCCCATAAGTCTTCTGGGTTTAGCGTAACCCATCAGCAGCATCAACTTTCTAGATAAGCTTTTCTATAAGTAAAGATCTCACTGACTAGGAATTGCCTAATTCTCCAGAAATGCCAAATGAACCATGAAGTTCATGAGCTCTAGAAAAGGAGGGAACCTCTTCCACAAAGGAAAGCAAGCCAAAGAAACTGTGGCTTTTACTATGTTCATGTATACAAGCCCTGAAATGCAAAGAGGAATGAACACGCAGATCACTTAGGAAAAATTGAGCTTTTCCTAGAATCTTGTCTTGTAATATTAAAACTTAACACAGTGTACTACTGAAAACTTACTGCCACAGCTCAGTGGGAAGTTAGACCACTCACTTGTCATGAACAGGACTGTATACACACTCGGATTGATCAGAGAACAGGAAAGTAAACTGGGCAAGTAAGTTGACCAAGAATAGAGCACATCTGTCCCCCTTGCAACAGAAACCAGCTCTGCCTTCAAGCACATCTAATACTAACTTCTTACAACCAGCTGGAAGAGCCCTGACACCAAAAGACTCGTTCAAAAGAGCGTGGCAAAACAAAGAGTCACTACCATTTTTATTTGAGTACTGTCTGTCAGCTGCTGCACAGTGTAGGCATCTTCTGTGTTGTACTGCAGTAAAATCGCCATCTGGAATGTGGATGCCTAACAGATCCAAAAAAAAAAAAAAAGAGAACAGAATGTAGAGAGATCTGAAAATGAGAATGAACAAACATACTATCTGATTTTGAACAGCCAGAAATTCACCAGTTAAACACATATACTTGGATATTTGGATAACAGAATGGACAACTAGTGCTAATAATTACAAAGTACAGAAAAATCTGATGTTCCTTATACAACCAGAACTCCACTTTCAAGCATTATCTGAACATAAACCCTAAGATTATGATCATTTGACTGGCTGCAGATGCTCCATCGTATCTACTTCTATGGTGCCAAAGCACTTTATCTTTTTACTTGCTAATATAATTCTAAATTATTTCCCTCTGTCACTCTCTGACCCTTACCCAATTAATCTTCACTAAAACCTACACAGACTACAGAATTCATCCTCTCCACCCCAACAGAATAATGAAACCAAGTTTATAATCAAGCCAGCTATCAGTGGCTTACTCACATCTATCACCACAGAGTTAACCTAAGTTAATGACAAGTTCAGAGTCGGGCATTATCTCATTTCTCCTCACTGTCATGAACCTCTCTCTACTTTGTAAGAGAAATCAGCCACAAGCAGTGTAAGAGCATGAGATCTTACACAGAGAGGCTGCAGCTCTCATAATGCAGCTCAACACCCGCTTAAATAATATGTATTCCATTTTCTAAATCAATTTCATTGATTTTCAACATGTATCTTAAATATCATTACAGTAAATAAAACATAAAGAGCAGTGGAGCAGAATCTTAAATGATTGACTGCATCCAGTCCTCTGAATGTAGTCCTCACCATGAGGACTTACCTGTAAGGAACACCCTTACCTGTAAGGTGTATCTATTTTTGAAACAGTTGGTGACCAGTTCTCCTTTGGACAGCTGATACAACCATGTTAATTTTCTTCCACTATGACGACTGGCATAAAATGCAGTAAATCTCTGATAACTCCGTTCTAACTGTATTTAAAAACCAAAACAACAATAAAGAAAGAATATAATTTACCTTCATTTACCATTGCTGGACCATGCTCTGGAACCAGAACAGAAGAATCAAATCTGAACTCTCTCAACTGCCATGATGTCCAAGTAAGATAACAGAAATCTCAAGTACACAAATATTTTGGGACTGGATGAATATTTCCCCTTATTACCACTTTCCACTTCGACGTGTCATCAACAATACAAACTTAAACAAGCATACATTCCATTCCTCCCTTTTATGAGATGTTAAGCAAGGCTAAAAAAGCAAATTCTTTTAATCATCTTGATCCTGCAGGTATTCAGCAGTTAAACTTACTTCTCACTCTAAGGCTTCTCATTTTGTCTATTCCAGCTGAGCACTCAACAGAAAACTAATGATTATAGGATCTAAGGATTTTAGTGGACAGAGCCAAAGTACAGCAAGAAATTTTTTCTCAAATAAAAGCACATACAGAAAAAACACACTACAGTTACTGCTGAATGTTTTGAAGGAAGATTCATTAACCAGTATCTTTCCAAAACAGCTGGGTATTTAAGATGGTTCCCTCCTGCTACCTTAATAATTTCTCAAATAATTTTGTCAAATACCCTCCAGCCAAACACCAGAGACACTTCCAGTCCTCTCTGGCACACAACAGAATGGAAGGAGGCACCATCGCTGTAAAACAAGTTTCTCACATGGTCACTTCACGTTCAAGTGAAGCGAGTGCAAGGGCCTCACCTCGGAGGGCAGAGCAAAGGTGCAGGACTGCTGGAACGGCCACGACCCGGAACTCAGCACCTGGATGCTGAAATCCACTGGAAGAGAAGGGGAAGAGGCTGAATTGCATTGTCCCCCTTGCTCCCAACACTCTGTTATACAAACATTCTGCAATGGTCAAACTAAAATGGTAGACAATCATTAAGCAATGTATTTTTTTTTAATTGTTCAGACTACAAAACAAAGGAATTCATCTAAGGCCTCGCTGCAGTTGCAGCTTTGCCGTAACATTTACTCCTCTCATCTGTAGAAGTTATTACCCTGTTTCTATTGCCACAACAGCTCTTTTAGCATGCAAATGAAACAGCTGTAAACTGTTTTCATGTGTAACTCTAACTCATCACAGCACACAAATGGAAGAACATTTCCCATGTGTATTTGTAAAACATTTTCAACAACTCAAAGAATAATATACAACTAAATAAAATTCCAGCCTAACAAACAACCCTACTGTAATCCAAGAAATAACTATCATCTCCTCAAAAGAATGTTTCAAAATTTTCAATTTAAAAATTTCTGTATACAAAAGATAGGGCTGCATAACAACCTAAAATACATCTTTTTTCCTTTAATACTTTTGTGCCACAGTGAACATAAGGCATGTTGTGCTAAAAACAAAACTGTTTAAAGAAAAACATCTTTCCCATTCAAAAAAAGATGGGATTCTATTTAATTACATACCTAAACATGAACTGTAAAAGCAGAAATAACAAGATATGAAGTGCTATTAGAAGAAGAAGACATAAAAGACTAAATTAAAAATTCTAACTATCTTGGTCAAATAATACTAGGTGTGGGAGGAGTATGATGTCTAAATCATACATGCAACCATAATTTCCCTTATACAGTAAGACTGTAGAAGAGGAAGCCAAACTACTCAAGAGTAACTTAGGTAGATATGTTACTTACAATCTAACGGCTCTGAATTGGTCAGGTGCTTTTTAAATTGCTCGTTCAAGTCCTTGCTTACACCAATATCTTGGAACATCCGCTGCAGCTTGGAGGTATACTCAAAACCACAAGCTTGCTGCATTTTAAAAGCACAGATAAGTCAGCAAGACATTTTTGACATCACAGAATGAGAAAAACAAAGTACCAGGGCCTATCCTCTTTTAAGAAGATTGAGTAAGGGAAATATTGAGCTTAGTCTAAGTACTGATGCCAGCTAGACATACTCTTCAAATGCCATCTAAAGCTGAAATTTATTTTTTTAAATAAAACATACAATGAAGAAGACTACTAAGAATATAAAAAAACACATTTTGTTTGACTCTGCAAAAACAAGGATTAATGAAATTATGCTAATTCTCAACAGTCAATCTTTAGAATAATTTATCTGTGTCATTCATTCTTTCTTATAAGAATAATTAAGTTTAACTCCAAACATTCACTACATGCTCCCAGGAGGCTTAAAAAAAAACAAACAAGCAAACAAAACAGGCAACTTAAGCTTTGCATTTTTCTATTGTACACAAAAAAATTACATGTAAGGACATCCTCTCCAAGTCAGCCTGAAGACTTGCAATAGAGTAGATCATGGGACAGTCATTAAATACTCACTTTTAGCTTAGAGATCATGCTTGCCTCCGCATCATCACTAGCGCTGTTCTGATGTACAAGTCTTTTTGCCAGCATTTTAGCATAGAATTTTTGAAATACATCTTTATCCTCAATGTACTTGAAGACAACCATCTGGAAAAGCCAACATGTACCATAAGAATAATTTAAAAAAATCTACTTGAAAGAGCAGTAGCTACTTCCTCCACACTTAAATTTTTTAAGGGCAGGGTGTTTTGTTTGGGGCTTGAGAGGTGGGGATTGTGGTGCCTTGTGTTTGTTTTAAAATAGCATCCAGGTTTAAACATACTAACTGTATATTTCACATGTACAGACATATGAATAAATATGTACTGCATATATGCAAATATAAAAAGAAATCACAGAAATTATATTAAACATCTATATAATAATGAAGTAAGAGCATAAATTCCATTTAGCCACTTTAATTTGCTGCAAATGGATTTTTTAAATAAAAACTGCACCCAGTAAGCCACAAAGAGATTAAGATTAGTACTGAAATATTAAGTAATTAATTCAAACATACAAAAGAAAAGGTTTCTATCCTCTGAGTTGCATATTAGAGCTGTATTTATAGACATATTTATCTTACCACTTGGTTGAGCGTATCTTCTAACTCTGCTTCTTCTGGATTCTTTGAGCTGCAATTAAAGAAAGGCATTTCTTCTAAGTCACAAAACTGCTGAATAAAACAATGTATAGTTGCATATGGAAATTTCATAGATAAGGAACACATACTAAGTTGGGGATCAGACTTTTCAGAGAGGAAATGTAATGAAATGAACACTTCTCATTATTTCATGTGAAAGCAATTCTTAAGATTTTAACAACAGGTTGAAGTCCTGAACCATGAATTTCTCAGAATGTCCTGACACTTTCAGGATTTACAGGCTTCAACCCAGATCTCTCTCCTCCTGCTGCTAAATGCTGTCTTCATTTTTTATCTCAGCTAATACAGTGAAAAGAAAACAGAGAGGTGGGTCTTGACTGGTTGAGAGAGAGCTCAGGTAGCAATATATTGTTTTCCTCCATATCAGGCTTACCCATCAGGCATACCTCAAATCTACTCTGCAGGAAGCCAGTATTTGTGAAGGGGAAAAGAAATCCTGTGCTGAAGGGAGAAGGGGATGGAGAAAAGTAAGCATGTTTTTCTGGTTTTAGATTCTTCGGTGATAGTTTTTCCCCTCCCCCACAATAGTTAGAAAAGTTGCCAGTGACAAAACTGACACCAATCCAGCATGACCTGAACGGATACCAACTCAATGTATGAGCTGCTGAATTGTTTGAAGCCAAATATCTTCATTAAATTATGAACTATCAGAGGTTAGAAAGCAGGTTTTGTCCTCTATTTCTGCCCAAATGGAAGAAAATACAGAGAAAAACAACAGGAGGAAAGCAAGAGTTTTCATAGAAGAAGATAACATGTCTCTTCTTTACAACATGTAACCCAACTCAAATTTTGGAGGGGGAAAAAAAACCCCCAAACTAAAAAACACCTTTTGTTTTATTAATAAAAGGAAAAAAGAAAGATAAAAATAGAACTGTTTCCTGTAATGAAAGATAGTGGATCTTTATTTCTCCCCTCTTTAAAAAACAGAAGTAAACTCCATATAATTGTTAGGAATGGTCATGGTGAAATTTTTTATTCAGAATTTGGTATAATTGATTTTTCACAAAACATTAAGTTCTGTTGCTGAAAACAATATAAAACTATTTATGCCAAAACAAAAGCCACCCTGAAATATTGTCTTTGAAGACGTACCTTTTCTTTAGTAAAGAGTCACAGTATCGTGCCAGTAGCTCTGGGGATTTACTGGATGACTGAGCCATTTTTGTCACTGCATTATTATTTATAAATCGACCACAAGCCTATAAATCACAAAAGACAGTGAAATTTTGGGAGACAAAACACTGAATAGAAAAAAAAAAACATTCACAGTATGCCACCACATATATACTTACTTTGTCTAGTGCAGCCACAAAGCCAGCGTCATTGTTGAACGCAGACATGACTAAAGCATTGTATTTCTTATGGACATCCAACACAGTCTGTACATACATTTTTGGATCCTGAAATAAAAGAGGTAAGTGTTTTTCAACCTCTCTGCTTTCCACTTCCACCAAAATGGAAGTACTCACTGAAGTATTTTAATAGTAAAGCAGTATCCAGACTTGTTTATGTCCAGAATCAATTTACATTCACACAAGCTTTTGCTTACAGCAAACAGAGTGCAGAGTCTACTATGCTCTATAGTAGAAAAGATGACAAAACCACTTATTCATTGCAAACATTTCTAAGAAGGACACCTTCTTAGACATAAGCTTGATTACAGTCAGACCTGAGTGAGCTGGATGATCCTGAAATAGTAGAGACTATAAAAGAAGAAACCCCTGATAATAATCTGCATAGTAAGAGTGCATCAACAACAGATACAACACAGTGCTTGTAATAAAAATTATTCACTCAACATCTAGTGGCAGTCAAATACCAATAAACAAGTTTATGACACCACAGACCAAGTTTTTCATGTAATTATCAATCTCCACATCTCAAAAAAGATGGAGTAAAGCCAGAGTAGGAACAGTGAACAGCAAGTAAAGTGAGACAGACAAGGCAGCAACTGCACAATAAAAAGTCTAGAAGTCTTCAGAAGTTTGAAAGCTTACAAAATCATGAGGATCTCTGAAAAGATGAGCAATCACCAAAAGGCACATTTTGTAACACGATGAAAGTGATATGAAACAAATGTAAGACAGATACAGTGCGATGGAAGGACTAGAAATAAAGGATGTAAATTGGAAGAGGGTAGGTAGATTCAGGCTAGATATAAGAAAGAAATTCTTTATGGTGAGGGTAGTGAAACACTGGAAAAGGCTGCCCAGAGAGGTTGTGGATGCCCCCTCTCTGGAGGTGGTTAAGGCCAGGCTGGGCAAGGCACTGAGCAGCCTGATTTAGTGGGAAGTGTCCCTGACTATGGCAGGGGAGTTGGAACTAGATGATCTTTAAGGTCCCTTCCAACCTGAACTATTCTATGATTCTATTCTGTGATTCCAACCTGAACTATTCTATGATTCTATTCTATGATTCATCCTTTACAAGTTGGACTTCTGGAATTTTCTGTGGCAGGAGTTTGTTTGAAGCAGTTTAACATCAGCAGGTTCAAGAATACATTAGACAAACTCACAGACAACAGCTCCTTAGACAAAAGCTAAAAGGACCGGGTGAGGATGTACTCCTCTAACAGTGCTATCGAGTCTTGGATACTGGCAACAAATGGCAAAAGATGGACAGGGCTGTATCAGGATCCTGAAAAACGTTTCCTGTTGACATCAAAGACAGATACAGGCCAGGTAGGCCACCATGTTATGCTTGAGATAAAGAACAGAGATTGAGAACCTCACAGACAAATTCAAGGAAACTTGAATAATGATCAGAAAGGCATTTGCTGATTATAAGGACTCAAAAACATTGACAACAAGCACTAAAAGCCATAATCTTCTGACTGAAGAGCAGTCTTGCTAATAGGGTTCATGGAGTCTAGACCACAGCTCATTCTGCACTGAAGTCCAAAATAGGTCAGATGAGTTAAGCTGGTATGACTACTTCTCTCCACTGACTACAGAGAAACTGAGCAGCATTTTCCCAGCTATCTGTTTAGCCACAGTTCAGATAAGTTAAGCAGAATCAATTCTAACTTTGATAAACGGCTAAAAAGGAAACTATGAATAGTGATACAGCAGATTGTTGTGATCAGGAAGAGTTTTGCCAATTGCTACCATCAAAAGAATGTACAAATCACAGGCTTCTCCTCTCAAAGACAAAATAATTACTGAAGACAAACTTTTTATTTTTCTGGGAAATTCTTCAAGGCCAAGATTGATGACTGCTAGGAGAACATGTCAACAACAGAGCACACATGACTTGAGAATTTGAGGCTGTATCTACAAACAAAACTGAAGATTTCTGAACTTACTGCATGATTCATAAGAGACCAACACTAGTAAAAAGCTACATATTTAAAACTACAGAAGAGAACAACAGACACTAAACACATGTGAAACATTTTCATCTGTGCTATATAACTGAAAGTTTTTACCATCCCCCACACAATCATTACAGGTTACTGCCTTAATGATGACAACAATTAAGCTATTTCAAAAATAACTATCCAAGAAGTAGTAAAAATTAACTATGTCAAAAATAAAGGTTAAACTCTATTTTAAATAAAAACCCAATTTTGCCTTGTGTACTGTTTTACTTTATTTTTTTGTTCTTTGTCTTTTCAGTGACCAGTCCCATCTAAACTGTGACTAATTGGACAGATCAATATTATAGTTAGAAGAGACTTAATTGAGAAGTAGAATTTTTTATTCTACCTTAAATGAAGACACTGCTAGAAAATGTCATGTTGTCAACAAAAAGGTAAGCAAAGGGTTTAAACAATTCCATGTTGCCAAGACTCAGTCAGTCTGAAATAACAATGATGGGATAAAATTAAGAAAGATATTGTATCGCTTAACAATCAGAGTTGCAGAAGACCTGAGCTGACCCTTGTATCAAGCCCTATCCAACCATTTTAGTTCTCTTCCTCTTACATTTCTCATGCTTTTGCAAACAGAATAACATCATTCACCAAAAAAGGTAAACCAGCGTTCTCCAGTCCCACCCACGTTAGAACTTCGTAAGATGATGGAATAAAATACACTGGACTTTCAAGGGTATTCATTCATCCAGCATGTTGCCTTTACACTGCCCACAGTGATGTGAGTGGTTTTAGGGTTTTTTTAAGCCTATCAACATTGAGAATTGCCTCATCCTCACAAATTAAATCATTGAGAGGGAAAACATAAGCAAACTGGAAAAGTACATCAGGAAGCATTTGCCTTCCTCTAATGTAAAATTGACAGAAACTACATGCAGAATTATTTTGATAGGATACTTGCATTTAGAGCAGCTTCCCCACATTTCTCTATTGCAGCTAGACCCTGATTATGAATGTGGGTTTCCAGAAGTTTCTTCAGCTCTCCAAGGCCATCCTGGATTCGAGATACAAGGTTATACATGCGTCCCAAGTCTGGAAAAAAAAGGGAAAGCCGACATCTCACATTTGTATTAGTTACGATGCCAATTTCCCATTTACAAATTGCCAATAAGAGTTAGAGCAGTAACATTTACACTGTAACTTCCCTTAAATCATTACAGTCTACTTTCAGTAAATATATGTACTTCCTATAGGTGTCATACTGACATAAATAGGTAATGTGACATATGTGCCCTACAACCCTTTTAACTGTTTGCACAGTACAATTTGATATCCTTAACAGACTGCTCATGGGAGGATATCCCAACCAATGTGCTTTCAAGAATAAAATTATGAAGATTTTAAATTACAGCAGGATTTTATTACAATTTCAGGATAGTCTACAACAGGCTATTTCAGTATATTACAAATGTGAGAGTACAGTGATTAGAGAATGAAAAGTAAAATTGAAGATACAGAATAAGACAATGCCCAAAACACAAGGTACTTCCTTTTTCACCCAACAAGCTTATGGAATTGCATCATCACGGTAAGACAACACATTAAAGGTTAACACAACCCATAAGCTAAGGAGAAGAACACCTCAAAAGGAATCCCAAGCCTAGAAAAGTTTCCCTGTTCATCCTATTAATATTTCTTCTGTCAGAAAACACTTAAAGTCAATTTACCAGTTAACACCCACCTGTATCATGATCTCAAGATCAAATTAAATATACATATTTACAAATGTAAAAAATATTCTTAAATGCTAGTACAGGATATTTTATTTTTATTTGTAAAAGGTAACTTCTGACCTAAAAATCTGACCTGAATTGCCCTTTTCTATTCTGAAGCATGTTAGTTATCAACATGATGATTATAGTAATTATTCATAGATGCTCTTTTAAGATTGATTATATAAAGACATACAGTCATAGCTGCAATTCACTACTCTCAAATGAACAGTATCAACAGTAACTTAGTCATAGTATCTCTCAAATTCTGTCACTTAGAAGTAGTATTTCAGCTACTGAGCCTTACTGAGCTTCCTATACAGATTGTTTCCCCAACTAGAACAATCTGAAATTCCACTTTCCCTTGTTTACAGAAATTATTTGTCCCTAGACTTGACTATTGCTTTGTGATATGCACTAACTCAAAGAATCTCAAAAACAAATGCAATTGACAATTCCTTAAAGAACCCTAAACTTTGATAAACTACCCTATTCTATGTGCTCTCTATGAAGGTACTTATGACTTATTTACACAGCTAAAATATCTCATCATTTAATAATGTTCATTATTTCCTAAATGCAGCTTTGCGCATTTTATGTACTGCATTTTAGAAGTTCCTTTATTGCTTTTATTCCTCTTCTAACATTTAATATACATACTCCTAAACAGCTTGGCTTTTTAAATTCCCACTGCGGACTCAGGAAGATCCATGAACTATACTGAAACAGCTTTTAAGACTACTGATCTGTTTTTCATCTCACATCCCTCTCATGCAAGCTTCAGGGCTGGGCTGGAAGGATGCCTCAAGTGCTCTTGAAGCTCTTCCAGCCTCATTAAGAGAAATCAAGATTAGTGCTGTTTTGCCTTAATATCCCAGATCAGAATCAGCTTCTTGAGGCAATACCCTCAGCCAGCCCAATTTAACCAAACTCTGTTTATCAATCAGTTTAATGTCCTTTTTATCTTTCAATCCAATTCCTAAACAATTCACATTCAGCCATCATCAGAATTTACATTACTCCTCAAAAAATGTCAGAGGGGCTCTTAAGCCTAAAAATCAGTGCTTGAATCGCCTTACCTTCATTTTTGTCAGCATCCAACAAATTCTGGAACTCCGTATGAAATATCTCCAGGTGTTTTTCTATGAGTACTTGCTCACATTTTCGTGCTAGCTCATCTTGTGTACTCTCATGGAGATACACCTGAACTCTACGCTGCTCCTCAAGAAGGCGAGCTTCAGCCTAGAGAACAGAGAGATAAACATGAAACCTGCACAGAGGGCAAAACATAAATCCAGCTAGATGAATCTAGCATATTCATCTAGAAAATAACAGCAAAATTAAGCATCTCCCTAATGCAGTGCAATTTAAGCAGTTGTTTTTCTGAAAATCACAGTGTGACCTGCCTCCCCAGCCCCAGCCCCCCACCTGTATAATCAATGTTTATGACAATATTATATACTGGTTAAATGGGAAGGAAGAATCACAGCATCACAACAGGACTGTTTTACATTTGAATCTGAGAAATTTACAGGTGGAAATCTGTCAGAAAGTTGCTGACAAGAGATGCTGATAATGTTATTATTAGCAAGCACTCCAGTTAGAGGCAGATTTGCTTTAGACAAACACCAATACACTTCATGCCTCCACTAAACTAAAAGACAGAAAAAACTACAATTTAACAGTATGCCCATGACAAAATCATTTCAATTTTCTTATATATATTCTTACACAGAAAAACTTCCCAATAATCCACAATAATTTAAATTACGCTAGCAGTTAATTTGGCAAATGAAATGGTACAGATGCTTATCTTTGCAGCAAACCAGAATTCTAAGTATCACTCAAAAAAACCAGTACTTTAGCCAAAATGTAAAGCTGGAGTTGTTGATATAAGAGCTACCTCTATTTTGCTTACAAAAGTATAAATGATTCACTTTACATACCATCTGTAACTGCAGTACATTAACAGGGATAAACTCTGAATTCTTTAAATTAATAATGTTGCCAAATCACATAATTTAAAGTAATGGATTTGCCTAGTACTTCAGGATATTAAATACAAAAGATCATATTACGGACACCACCACAACTTCACTGCAAGTATACTGCATCATGCACAGGCAGCATTAAAGTATCTCCACCACTGTCAGCTTCACTCATTTCTGTAATAACCTTGCATGTAGCTTTTGCAAAATGGTTCAGGACCACTGCCTCCTACAGTTACATCAGTACAGGTCAAAACATGGGAAACAAAACGAATAGTGTGGGAAGGGATACAAGCTCCTGCTTTAGAGGAGTTCATGCCAGTTTCTTACAAGTAAGAAATAACAAACTTGCTTAGTGACAGCAAATAGCAGCAAATCTTTCCAATGAGTGCTTGAAACTGGAATCAGAATAATAGGGCTACTTAGCCTGTGTTTACACAATTATGTATATCCCTAGTTAAGGGAATCCTGTCACTTTTAATGCTGCTTCTTAAAATATTCTTAACTTAGCTGTTAACAGTCAGCTCTTATTTTGAACAGCTTCATGAAAATAAACATTCAATCTGACTTCAAATTCACTTATGTTCTCTATTTTTTGTGCTCTTGTAATACTATTTTTCTCTTAAAAGTCATATTTCAGAAATAAGGAAAATAATTTGTTCACACAGGAGTATCTCTGTCTGTTGTTGTAACTATAAGGAGCTAGAGTTCAGTTTGAGACTTTATTTCATGGGACCGTCTTAATAAGTACTGACCTTTTGCCCTACAGCACATCAGGCTACGCCAGCTTTACTCACGAGTTCTGCTCCAAGAAGAAATACCCACAATCCTTCTAAACTCAATAAATCTGCATACACATACCCTAACTGTAATTAAGATTTGACTACTACTTCATATACTGTGTGACCACTGAACAACATGAAGCTTTTCACATCAGTCTCATTTAGAGTGTTTCATAACAAAACAACTGAGTAATAATTTTGAGGATCACTACTCTGTTCCAGGCATTGAAATGGTATGAGAAATTACAAGACCCAAAAAACCCCAATTATTAAGCTTACATAGTCTTGCCATTTAAGTAACAAAAT
>VZTY01015185.1:100437-142092 GCA_013400935.1 Turnix velox
TGAAATGGTACAGATGCTTATCTTTGCAGCAAACCAGAATTCTAAGTATCACTCAAAAAAACCAGTACTTTAGCCAAAATGTAAAGCTGGAGTTATTGATATAAGAGCTACCTCTATTTTGCTTACAAAAGTATAAATGATTCACTTTACATACCATCTGTAACTGCAGTACATTAACAGGGATAAACTCTGAATTCTTTAAATTAATAATGTTGCCAAATCACATAATTTAAAGTAATGGATTTGCCTAGTACTTCAGGATATTAAATACAAAAGATCATATTACGGACACCACCACAACTTCACTGCAAGTATACTGCATCATGCACAGGCAGCATTAAAGTATCTCCACCACTGTCAGCTTCACTCATTTCTGTAATAACCTTGCATGTAGCTTTTGCAAAATGGTTCAGGACCACTGCCTCCTACAGTTACATCAGTACAGGTCAAAACATGGGAAACAAAACGAATAGTGTGGGAAGGGATACAAGCTCCTGCTTTAGAGGAGTTCATGCCAGATTCTTACAAGTAAGAAATAAACTTGCTTAGTGACAGCAAACAGCAGCAAATCTTTCCAATGAGTGCTTGAAACTGGAATCAGAATAATAGGGCTACTTAGCCTGTGTTTACACAATTATGTATATCCCTAGTTAAGGGAATCCTGTCACTTTTAATGCTGCTTCTTAAAATATTCTTAACTTAGCTGTTAACAGTCAGCTCTTATTTTGAACAGCTTCATGAAAATAAACATTCAATCTGACTTCAAATTCACTTATGTTCTCTATTTTTTGTGCTCTTGTAATACTATTTTTCTCTTAAAAGTCATATTTCAGAAATAAGGAAAATAATTTGTTCACACAGGAGTATCTCTGGCTGTTGTTGTAACTATAAGGAGCTAGAGTTCAGTTTGAGACTTTATTTCATGGGACCGTCTTAATAAGTACTGACCTTTTGCCCTACAGCACATCAGGCTACGCCAGCTTTACTCACGAGTTCTGCTCCAAGAAGAAATACCCACAATCCTTCTAAACTCAATAAATCTGCATACACATACCCTAACTGTAATTAAGATTTGACTACTACTTCATATACTGTGTGACCACTGAACAACATGAAGCTTTTCACATCAGTCTCATTTAGAGTGTTTCATAACAAAACAACTGAGTAATAATTTTGAGGATCACTACTCTGTTCCAGGCATTGAAATGGTATGAGAAATTACAAGACCCAAAAAACCCCAATTATTAAGCTTACATAGTCTTGCCATTTAAGTAACAAAATGTTACTGATTCCCTAAGCAAAATGAAGGATGCTAAAAATTAAGGACAAAACTATCTGAACTTTTAATTAAAAACTCTGAAAATTCACATGACCTCTCTTGAACTCTCCAGCAGAGCACACAGACTAGAGAGATCAGACCATTTGTTCTACTGAACTAGCTTTTAACTTCAGTTCATGCTTCCCCTTTACATTAGGTCACATCTCTCAGTTTTTATAATTTTGTAAGCTCTGATCGTATTTACTACAGAGTGCAATACACACCCTTCTCAATTTATTTTTCAGTTAAATCCTGAAAACTAGTAATGAAAGCAGCTTTCTAATTCAGCTTGATTTCAGTGTTTACACATTAGCTCCAAGGAGATGCCAAGACAGCCAAAACAGCTTATATACATCTGCAGTATATGAATTTGAATAGCGGCTTTAGGCCTTTTTTCTTGATAAAGATTTCCCCTGCCTTCTGCTAGCTCTGTGCATTTACAGACACAAGATCACAACAGATTCAAGCAAAGCAAATTGCTCTCTGGTGGATTTTTGGAGTCTTCAAGACTATTAGGGGTACTAGTAAGTTCCTTCTACATGCCTCTAATCTCTAGTTCTTGAAATAGCAATGACCTTCAGACAACTTTTTATCACCCTATACCAAGAAAGCCTGGATGAGCCAGTCATTCAGGTTATGCTTGACTGAAATCCCCTTATTTTGGTTTTACATGTGTATTTTAGGATTAAAGCAAAGACAAGAAATTAGTGGGAAAGTAGCAAAAATCTTTAATTCTGAACACAAAACTCAAAGGCAGGTCTGGCAATTACTGAGCAACTACTCCAATGCACAAAAAGCAGGATTCATTTTACTGTATTATTTCTACAACTCCCTTCCTTTTTTTTTTTTCAAAATCATTGATTTTAACTCCAAGACTCACAATAGGAAATACTATGGCAAAGAATTACACAAAAGAAACACGAAGATACTATAGAGAGAGGGATGTATATCTGTATTATTACATACTCAAAAAACACCTTTAGAATTAAACTGAAACGTGAACTACAACCAAGCAACAAAGCAGAAAGTGCAGAAATGTGATGAGGAAAGCAGTATTTGTCCAAGGTGGACATTCAGTAAGACTGTCCTAATAACCAGACTAGAAATTGTTAATGTTTATCCAGCTTGCTCCAAATTGCCACTTCTGAGATTCCCCAAACCAGAGACTAAGGATTTCATATCTGTTGACCAGTAGCGTCACATATGGTTCATTACATTAAAATATTCATAGAGAATTAAAGTTAATTAATTATATACTCCCTTGGACAACTTGCTCAGGAAGAGATTTCAACAGCTGTGACAACACAGTTGCTGGCATAGAAACAGTAAACTTTTACATCTAGACCAGAATTTTGGTGCCTTGAAGTCTAACAAAATCTGAATTTATTTTAACATTCTCTTCTGTTTTGCCCATTAAGAAAACTCCAAACTTTCATTACACTTAATGAAAATACACTAAGGAGAGAAGCTTCAGACCAGATCAACATAAGAAGCAAATCAACACAGGAAGAAACAGATAATAAAAGCCAAGAATTTATATTACTTTACTTCTTACTAACACCTGTATCTAGAAAATAATCACAAAGCTTATTTAATAACCTACCTTCTTCATGTACTCTGTGACTGGGTTCTGTTGCAAGAATTCAGTGCTTTCTCGTGTATAAAATCTCTCTGTGTCAGCAAGAAACTGAGATTCAAAGGATTCTTTATAGACAGTTAGTGTAGGTCCTTTTGCAAATGCATCATCTTCATTCAGTCCCAGCTCCACTACAAAAAAAGCAGCAAGTAATGACGAAAATGTCTTTTATGAAGTACTCTTTTGCAACAAAAAGCTTCCTCTTAACTTACATCGAGTTCATCAACTGGGACAGTATCAGCACCACTAAAAGTACACATTTATTTGGAATTTAAAAAATAAGGAACACAAGACTTTAATCATGTAAACTGCTTTTTTTGATAGATCTCAAAAGCTACTTCAAATTCACCTTCCACTCTTCCTCATAAAGTTCCAGGTTATAGGTGTATATATGCTGTTTATATTAATGAAAGTGGTTATTATACTACACAGCAAGACTATCAGTTTAATGCAAATTTGATAAAACAATCTCATTCTGCTTTGTAAACTACTGTACCTTCCCCTTCCAGATTTGGCTCTTAAATAAATGCTTTGTAAACAATGAACACTTATCTATCATGCATTTTCAACCTTTACACACATGGCATAATCAACTGTAAATGTGTCAAGTGACTCTTTTAAATATAAGTTAAACAATACATAGCTGTTTATTTTACTGTAAAAATCTCAACTGGGAGTCCAAGGAGGTAGGAGGCTATGTCTGGGCCCTGATAGAGTATATGTTTGTTTTTAACAGAGCAGTGAAACTTAAAAAGAAATCTCATTTACCATAAGATTGTACAACTCCACTGATCAGCCTTGTATTGATAGTTTCACCATTTCTTTCCTTTTCAATCAATTTCAACACAGCATTTGTTACCTTAGAAAAAAGGGATTATAAGTTAAACAAGTTCAGAGAAAGCAGCTGGAAGGTCAAGTATACAGTATGTTAATCAGGAGTGAATTTATATATTGAGACAAGTCAAGATACTTTAGAACATAACTTAAGGACACCTAAACATATGCATTTCCTACCGACATCACAGACTTCCTACAAATAGCACAGACACTCTAAAGGTGTACAACATAATCACAGTCTGATTAGGGGTGACCTATAAAAGGATATGAACATCTTCAGCAATATTGGAAAACGTAACATCTGATTGTGGTGGAGTATCCTGTTTTATATTGTGCCAATTCACTAATTAAACTTTTCTGGTTGACCTGAAACTCCTGGGTATCTGTGTAAATTCAAAGATTCACAATAGTATTAGGGACAGATCAAAAGCCTGGGGCTTTTGCTCTCCATGCTCAGACAATCTTGACGTTAGACATAGTTGTCATTCTGTGCTCCAGCCTGGCTTGCAAACAGCTGAAGCCATTACTTCATTTGAGAGGCAAAGTAAGAGGCACTCCTCTTAGCAAAGAGATAACAGAATAGTCTTGGTTCCAAGGTTCAACCACACACACCAAGGTCTATTCCCCCCTAATATTTATTAACATCACAAAGGAGGAGCAGAAGGCTCCCCTTTATTTTCTAGATCTGCCCTCCCTCATCCTCCAAATGTTTCTTTGAAGAGTTACTAACAATATGAAAAATTAACCACATTAAACACCACAACTGTAACACACATATACCTGCTTATTTAATGGCCTGAACAAGCAGTCTCTCCAGGTCACCAAGGCAAGCTAGAAGAGAGAGAGTTGAAAGATGGAATAAAGGAAGCATTCTTATTTATTTACACAGACACACACACAAACACACACATATATATATATATGCAGGATAACTACTTAAGGAAAGCTGATATACTATGCCAAGTAATCAGAGCTTTTTAAATGATCAGGAGTTGAAGTACATGGTCCTTAAGGTCCCTTCCAACCCAAACCATTCCATGATTGTACTTTGGCACGTGCATTCCTCACACAAGACTGTTTCACTATAATTTTACCAATTGTTTTCTCACTAACTCTACCCCCTTCTCTCAAGTGACCCACTGATAATTCTGAATAGTCACACAGCCTGCAAGTTACTTTGAAGACATACAGTCTTTTTTGTTGGTGATTTTCAGGCTGATACCATCCCTTAGTAATAGGCTAGTAAAGTTAGGAGGGAGGGAAGTAAGGATAACCAACTGTTTTTCTACCGTATGCAAAGTTATTTTAGTGGAGTGGTAAAACAACATTTTTCTAATGTTTTACCATCAAGGACAATAATTATTCTTTATTGAAAAGCAGTATTTTCAGTTATCTGAGATACAGAACTTCTGCTATGTTCCTCTCTTGTTTGTATTATTTTACAACACAAAAAATAACAAGATCACATATCAAACTTTCACAACTGTACCAAAAACTTATATTACAAACCAAATGTTGACTGAATCTCAGCAGCTTGGATGCTAAAAAAATTTGTAGAGATGTACTGAAGTCAACAGAAACAAAGGCAATTTACTTCTCCGTTCTGTATTTGAAGTGACTGAATTTGGAATGACAAGGCCACTCTGACAACCATATATAACAGTATAAGCAGGTTATATTAAGAAACAGACAACCCTCAACAATCTAACAGTGGTGGTCCCAATACGTACAATATATATTGAACAACTCTCAGCTTTAGGCCCATGGAGTTTTTAAAAATACAGTAGGATGGGAGTATGGGAAGGGGGCAGATTTCCACTTTGCCCACTTCTTCAGAACTTCTATGAACTTCCTACAAGTTTTAAGGAGCAATCTGTAGGATGATAATGCAAAAGTCACAGATGGAGTGGATAAATCACTCCATTAAAAAAGCTACTTACTGAATAAATTTCATATATTCCTTTACGACCTTCATCGCACTCACGACGAACCCAATGTCGATTGAGGTAGGCACATATTCCATTCAATACTTTGCTTGAAAACCTATAATCTTCCCACTGTTGAGTGTAGAATTTCAGCACACTCTCATCCATCAAGTCTTCACCATCCTAAAATAACAGTTTGCCAGTGCCACTGGGTAATTTTAAGGTACAACCAAGACATAAAATGGTGTATAAACTGACCGTATAACAAATATACACCATGCAGTGTATTAACAGGAACACAGTGCTAATACATTTACTTCTATGTTAATAAAGCACAAGGCCAGTATCAGACTTAGAACTTTAAAAACTGGTTAAAAAAAAATGCACAACATAGACAATGCCTCAGAAAACACTCCTGCCACTCCTGTGGCAGAAAGTAAGATGGCATCAATTAAAAATATGAGTGCATTACGCAAAACACGTCAGTGCAATGATATTGCATTCAACGCAACAAGCGCTATGAAATATATCACCCACTCCCAAGGCTGGCATTAGGGGAGCTGAAACAAGTGAGTGTGGTTGGGGTCTTCTCTAGGATCCTGCCAGGAGTAAATGGAATCCTGAATTCTTGGAAATGGGTATGATATTGTATTTGTCCTTACTATGCAAAAAAAGGAAGATTAAGTTGTAACCCAAACACTGAATGGAGAAGGGAATAAAACAAGGAGAGCATTCTTCATAAAACCTTCATGCAGCTTCATAAATTATACAGTAGACTTGATAGGAGACGAAGAACCCTTTGTTATTGCTCAAAATTAAAATCAAAGTTAAAAGCATGGTTCCTTTCCAAAAATAACTAAATATTCTTACAAAGCAGCCCAACGCCAGTTCTATTAGTAGTTTGTTTATTTATTGAATTCAACTAATGGCTACCATCACACATTTTCAATGTTATAGGCAGTCATTTTTTTAGTATTACTATATGCCAGTTAATTGGCCAAAAGTCTCTTTGCTCCATTGGAAATGAAGAACAGCTTAAGGTGGCACATAACACGGGCAAAATTTGTGACTGATCTATGCCTGAGGTAAATAAAGCCTATAAAACATTCCAGCAGCTAATGGAGCAAAAGTAAATTTCAAGACCATTCCATTTACTTCCAGTGGCTGCACACACATCTACTTTCGTCAATACAAGCTTTCCTCAACTAAGCCCATATTGCTACCACAAACGCAGGTCAATCTACTGTCCCATCTTACCTTAAGGAGATTTGTCAAGTAGTTCTTCAGAAATTCTTTCAGCCGTTTGTACAGTTCCAAGCCAACAAACTGGGCACCTCCAGGTGTCTGCCCCTTTTTTGATTTAGAAGGAGGTACTCCGGCTCCCCGTGCTTGATTAGACTGGTGTACACTAGTACAGTAGTTATAAACATGACTGACAGGAAAGTTAAGGAATATATCAAGAATATGTGCCAGCATGACACATCAAAAATACAAAGAAAACCCATATGGTAATTTCAATAAGCTAATTTTATGACTGTAAATGTCTTAACCACAATACACTGCAAGACGCATCAGCCCACATAAAAATCGAAGTTATTTTTCACCAGAATTATGTAGAACAGAAAACCATCATATAACCAAGTGCACTGCAAATACTGACACCAACATTAAGTTTATCTAACACTTATTTTACAAGACCACCAAGAAAACAAAGCATCAGAATTTGCTGATAAGATTGTTTTCAAGATTTAAATGGAGTTCATTTGATGTAAAATACAAAGATGTAAGCTTTCATTTGAACTGAAAGAAATTTCAATGCTAACCCCAAGCAGCTTTCAGTAGTTGAAAAACAGAGGATATTACTTTTGCATTTTTTTTCAAACACAGTGTTTTATAAAAGATTTTACCATTTAACACTGGCAGACAGCAGACCAACCTAGAGAGCAGAAATGGTGAGACACATATTCAAATATATGCCATAAAATGAGATTCATCACTTGTAGACTCCAAGAATACTCTAACCATGTAAATATGTGGTACCAATAAACGTACCCTTCACACTGATAGAGCCTGGAAGACTTGCAGTATCTGTTAACATAAGACTTCAAGAAAATATAACTTTCTGATCTACAACATTTGAATATTCAGAATTCTTCCAAAGTAATACATGGAAGTTACATTGCTTGAAATACTTTATGTAAGAAAGCATCCTGAAAGAAGCTGTACTTAACAAACAAGGAAAACAAATTACCTTGGTAGCACTCAAATGCAGTTTGACAAGGACTCGGATCTGACAACAAAAATTATCCTAATGACTCACCCAGCATCTGATTACGAAACACAACAAAGCTACAGAGAGTCAGTGGGCAGACTTTAGAGAGACATCCCTTGTTAAGGAAACATCACATTCAGGAATCCAGAAAGTCTAATTTAATTTTAACTTATGTTTTAACTAGTATTTTAACTAATGGGTCAAGCTTTAACCACAAGACAGGCTTCCTCCACAGTATGCCATGTATTAGGAAATAAATACATTGCTGAGATCTGGCTTTTATTTCTCTTTCAGAAAGGCCATCACGATATACTGCAAGGCATCGACACAAATACCAAAGGTATTTTAAACCCCAAATACACTAGTCATTATGGACAGCCATCCTTCTCATATTTTAACAGTAAAGCTCAATAGAGAAATCTCTTAAAAGTAACGAATTTATTCCCCAGCAATTACTTTTTTAGAACAAGAAATCAAAAACAAAAGCTTTGCATACAAATCATACCCTTAAACTGAGTTTAAGAATCAAGAACATTGTGGCTGGTACAATGTATGAACAAGAGCAGGAGTCTCTCCATGTTCAAGAGAGGAAAGCCTGCTCACAGTCTATACTCATGTATACGTGCTGAAAATTACTGCATCCTGTTCAAGAGCATAATGCCTTCTGCTTAAGATTAACCCTTTCTGAAAACATATGTAATACATTTCTGATGCCTCATCCAGGTGCCAAATAATTAGATTTTCCACAATTCTAATAATTTCCCAATAACATAAACCCTTCACTCATGCTTAGCAACTTAACTTTTATCAACCTCTTAGCTTGATCTGTCACTTATTTCCAGAACATCAATGATTTCTTACAGCCCCTAGACATTTGTTTAACCTTCCTGGAACTGTTGTTACTTTTATCATCCATACTGTGGTTACAGAATTCCCTGTTCAAGTGATACAGCAGGCCACACAACCTAGCAATTTTTCTCTAGATACAAAACTTTCATCCTTTGCACAAACCTGAAAAATGGGTTTAAATCTCAAAGTTTAACCTCAGAATTGTTAATATAAGGTCCTCTGAACCATGTATGGAAACAATAGAAGAAACTCAGGGATGATTCACAAATACCCAATTGGTAATCTTGTCTCCTCCTTCCCCTAACTTTCCTATCCCAAGTAGTTGTGGGATAGTCTAAAAACACAAGGATTGTCTAGATAACATGTAATTCTTGCAGGGATTGTGAATATTGCCTTACAAAAATATTCTTTCTGCTGTTCTCCAAAATAATGGTAAGAGAATTCAGAAAAATAAAAGACATGAGCCTTTTTCTAACCCCAGACATTCTATTACTAAAATAGGGGCTGCTTGTAAACAGAGAAATACTGAGACCTTCTGCCCATGCCTGAGAGTAACCAACTCAGAGCTGGAGTGAAAATATACCAGCAATGGCCTTCTTTACTTGTTATTCTGGCTGGAATTTTTCTAGTCAAAGTGTCTAAGACAGCTCATCTGAAATTGCTCTACAGTTTAGCTGTTCCATGCAAGTCAAACTGAAGATAGCTTGCCTGTGCATAAGGCACAGCGTAAATAACTCTTTGACATATTATACGTAAAAGAAAACTCTCTCACAATTTGTTTACAATCTGTGTCCCCATCTGCTAAAGTCCAATACCAACATAAAGATGGACATACTCAAAACAACATCAGACTCCTGATGCTTACTATGAAGTACATGACAGTCTGAAAATCACAAGAGGAACAGTATGAGAAATATTCTTGGTTGCAAGAGGAAAACTAATCCCCTCAACTACTTCGTATGCTGGAAGCCATACATACACATCCAAACAGCTATTAGCTAACATTACTGTGGGTGTCTGCACAATTCTGCACAGCAATTCACAAGCTATAAGTGAAAGTTAATTCATCAACAGAACAGAGTCCACTGCAGTAAAGCTGCACTGCTCCCCAAGCTCTGAAGTTGTTGAACTTCAAATTTGGCCCAGCAAACAGACAAACAATCTACAGGATGAAGAGACAGAGATTAATCTCTTGACTTTCACACCTTGCTTACAGTGAAAAGGAAATCCCATTTATTTATCCAAATTAAAACTGAGGTAGAAGATTACAAGAAAATGTATAAATTATTCTGTTTAAGATGGAAAAGTGTTTTTCACTCTGTTCTTTTCCAAAATTCTCAATGGGATACAAGAGCCACCTAAAGACAAATTAATTTTAATACTTTACCATGCTTTTGGCAACCTTGACTCAATAGCTAAAGCTGGGCAGCGCAAAGGGAAAAGAAACCCAAACATTCCCATGTTGCCACATCATAATGAATTTATGGCCTAGCAGTATTTATGGTATTGCAGAATTTATGGTAATGCAGTATATCACTGCCACTGAAATGATCCTGACACACAACTCAGCTGGAGGGTTTACTTGCCACCTGCTTTCCCAGTACTATGGGAGGTTTATTCAAGCAATCAGTGACTTGGACTGGGAAAGCGACTGCCACTACAACTGTTGTCCCTGTGTCCAGATCTTTGTGGAGCAGATCTGAACTTCCATGTCCATATAGGTGAAGTGAAACAGGATCTTTCAGTAGTAGTGCATATAATTTTTGAGCAACTATGCCATCAAAACACAAGCTTAAGCACACCAGAGTCACCTGTAATCCCACCCTCTGCCCCAGAAAAGTATCAAAATACTCCATACAGTATGCTACTTTTTGGCCAAGAGAAACTGCAAACAGAAAACCAGATTGTACATGGGGTACAAGTTAACTCACTTTCACAAGTCTCTAGTCTTTCTTTTCTGATTAAAAAAAACAGTTCTGCTGTGGTAATAACTGGTTCCCCCTCCAGCAGCACAGCTGGGTGCCCATAGCTTTTCCATAAGGTTATGAAAAAATTAACATAGCTGGGATAAGTTGGCTTGAGTAAACTTAAAAGGAACTAGTGAAAGGAAGCAGAATTAATACAACGTAGCCTGAAAGTATAGAGCAGAGAGAAATGACAGTGAAGTTTTTGAAAAGGAAGAAGCAGACAGCAACAACAGAATCTGAACAACTCTCCAACCAGAATTTCTCTCCCATTGCTTCTAGTCTCCTTACAATCAAGACCAGTCTTAAGCATATATTTGCTGTTTCACAGATAGTATGGAGTAAGTAACAATGAGTGCTCTGTCACCTCAACACCTGGCCTGCAGGAACAAGTTGAGTTTAGTTCCACTTTTGTCAAAAATTCGTATTTTCCTAGATTACAGCAAGGGCAGGGAAGAACATGCAGAAAGTTACTGAAAATATCAATAGGAAAAGTGCTAGGAAAGATTAGGGAGTTTTTTATGCTTGTAAAACCACTTTTAATATAAACAAAACAGCTTCCTCTATTTATTAGAGAACAGCTTAATATATTTTATTAAATTTTTTTGAAGTGATTTCTACTTCTGCGTGCATACCTCACAAAACCACCTCATGCATAAAGTGGACACGCACATGTAACTTTAATATTTTACAATGTTAAAGGAAGAAATTTTAGACAAGTTCTTGAAATTATGAGGTGGCCAAAAAGCAATCACTTTTCAGAACAAGTAGTTTAAACACCCACTTTAGCCTTGTGAGGAGCAGCAATAAAACTAAAAATTCAGAACACTTCATTCTTTTCAAGGAGGTACCAGCCCATTTCAGGCATATTCAGTTGGTTATCCAGTAAAAAAGGGTACTCCAACAAAGCAGTTCAAAGAAATCAAAAACTCTGACCCACACATCCTCTGTCTGCGTCTTAATATACTTTATCCTAAAAATCAATTGCACATTTAAATCTTTATACAAGATGCATCAGCACTGTTAAACCATCCCCATTTTAGTCAGGGGAGGGCCATGGCAGGAACTGAAGGAGCTATTACAGCATCAGCTATGCAGCTGCTATGAAAATCCAGGCATAACTGAGCTCCGACATGTTTCTACAAGTTTGGGAAAGGAGAAGCTTCCAGCAAAAGCCATCTGAAAACTAACAGACAACTTCATGTCTCCCTCTTCACAGCATAAACTCAAAAGAATCATCGAGATGCACTGGGTTACAAATAAAAGATGCTGTCAAAGCCAAAGCCTATACAAAGCCATTAGGCCAAGGATTGCAATAGTAGAAACCACAAGAGGCCTTGGCCAATGGATGCACGCACAAAAGCTTCTGGGTTTTGCCTGGGCAACAAGAACTACTTACTGGTGCTGAATCTACCCACAAGGAAAAAAAAATTAAATGCATTTATCCATTCTATTTTATGAACAGAAATATTCCCCTGAATCATCTACCACTTTTAAAGGGCAAGCATACTACACTCAATGTTTAACATAGTACTTTCATTTACCACTTGCTAATATCTGAGAAAAAATGCAATTATTTACAATAATATAATGATATATAATGATATAATGGGTAATCAGTAAATATCATGTTCAAATTAGTTTTAAAAAAATCACTCACAATAAGCAAATTCAGAAACAAGGAAAGAATTATTCCTAAAATAAAAGTGACAGAACAACCTAACCTTTATATAATCTTACTTTAAAATACTTAAAGGAATTACATTTGAAAATAAAAACTGAATAATAACAGGACAATAATATAAAAAGCATCTCTAAAATTCTACAGACTTGAGCAAACTTCAGCCACACTACATTCAGCCATTTAACTTCAAAGTTTCATAGAAGAGCCATGTGATAATTACACCACATCTACATAAATGTAATCTAGTAACACTTGAAATCAACAGCATGATCTTTGTGTGCACAACATTAGACTTTGAAAGTAAATCCAGACATTGCAAATTTACTTTTCAGTAAAGCCACCACACCTACTACATTGCTGTATATTATTATTCTTATCAATTAAACAGTTTTAAGATATCTTCATGTAAATAAAAACCTTATCTGTCATAAATTAAAGGTATTTGGAATACTTAAGTAATCTTATTTTTCTCAACTGAATTTTCATCCACATTAAAACTTGGGACAAAAAAGTTCCTCTGTTCCATAAGCATAAATAAACTAAGCTGTCTAAAATGTTCCTTATAAATGCTTCTCAAATTATATTTCATAAATTACAATAGTGAAAGCACAAGTGTATGTCCTATGTGCTAATAAACTTGTTCAAATAAACACACATATGAAATAACAGCTCATCACTAAGCCTCCCATTCACCAATCATACATGAAAATGGAAAAATTATGTGGACTTGGAGGAATAAAATAGAAATTTCAGAAATATATTCAGACAATTAAAAAAATATGCTAAAGAGAAGGAAAGTTCTGTGACATTCTAGTACCTGGCCTGAGAATGTGCTTAAGATACAGAAAAGAAGAAGAGTGCCAAAATCCTTAAATTCTCTCCACCAGAGAGAAAGGATGTAAATGCCAATTTACCCTCTCAGACCATAAGGCCTGAGGAAAATAAATTGCTGACCCACTATATGATTAATTTGGAAAATTGCCCCAAAAAAAGAAAATTTATAGTTGCCAAATAGAGTTTAAGAAGAGGTGGCCATAAAGAAAAGCAACTTCTAGAAGTACAAATATAAGTAAGCTGTGTAACAATAATTCCAATAAAGCAATAGGTATTCCACCATCAATTCAAAACAGAATTGCCACACACGAGCATGGTTCCTCCAAAAAAAGACTAAATGCTACACAAAGATATTCCTTATGACTTGGTTCTACATCTTCATTTCTCCTTGACTAACTGCAACAAAAGGGGATCCTTTTTTGTTGTTGGAGAACAGTTGCTTGAACTTTGCATAGAGTAGATAAAATTATTTCTGAGTGGTCCACCTCTCAAACGCAGTGTACTAGAATTTCTCTTGAGCTAAAGAAGCAATTGACTCCTCAGTGACTTTATTACTACCCTAACAATGACTCTTACAGTCAAGGCCCTATGGCAAACAGCCTACAAACTAACTGACACTTTGGAAAACAAAACCAGAAAAAACAGGGGTTTAATGCTTTCCCTCATAACATCAGCAAGAGTGTCAGGTCTACCACTCTTAGAAATCTAGTTACTTACTATTTCACTTCTCTGCATAAAGCCAATGTTTGGGAAGTAACTCCATGCTGGCATGCAATGCAGCCTGTCACAAGATGCTAGTTACTGCTGTGGAAGCTACTAGGCTCTTCAATACTTGAAAAACTAACATTTTGCACAAGGGACAGAAAAGTATCCAGATAAAGGACTTCATTTTCAAGAATGTCATATATGGGGAAAAAACGCAACAACACAAACGTACAACAATGAATCTCCGTCTCATCTTCCACAGGAATCAATGCCTTTGAGGAATCCTGCTTCTATATGGAATCCGCATATTCTCCACAGGAAATACAAAGCACATACCTCAGAAAGTAGTGAGGTACATTAGTACATTGATTTTGCATGTATAGAGTGGCAAATAAAAAATAAATTTAAAAAAACCCCCAGTTTCCATAAAGGACTGATCTTCTGGATATGTGCCTTGGCACGGTTAGCAGGGCAGGGGAAAAGAAATCACAAAAGCACATGCAGTAGTGAAAAACATTAGGTAACCACTCTATCTGAAAAAAATATACCTTCCAACCAGGAACAAAAATCCATTTAAAACATAAAAAGCAGAAATTACGATCTTCATGACTATCACTCAGAAACAAAGAGTACTTGGCTTCTCTCTTCAGTATTCTGATCTAAAAAGCCCTGAAATAATCTTTCTTCTCCCGCTGGAATGCAGGAAAAGAAAAACCAAAACACTTAGTGCAAGCTCTGACCTGTACTCAGAGACTGAATCAAGTGTCTCACGAAAAGAGAAACTCTAAACTAAGAAAATCAGTGGAGGCAGAACAGAAGTCCAAACTGTTAGTTGCATAACTCTTGCAAATCTTACCCAGATTTACCTGAACAAAGCACAACTAAAACTTCCACATGTCTGACCAGTTTCAGCTTTGCACTTAGTATAGAATGCAGAGCATTGTTATCTTTACAGAAGATTAAAATTTTCATGCTTTACCTCTGTGAAGTATTCTGGGTTACCCAGCTATTAAATTAATCCACCAACAAAATTCAAGCACCAAAAACATCCACTAATTTACTTCTCTTATGGAAGTAACAAAAATAGTCTTTAATTTCAGATCCAACTCCTCTGTGAAGGAGCAATAAGAAAGAAATGAATAGTTAATAAACAAATCCCTTTTACAGCTTCATTCCAAGAATGAAACATTAAGAGAGGGGAAAAAAGCAAATGTTGTAATAATAGATAGTCTTCAGTTACCCTGCTTGACAGACCTCACAAAACATCACACAGGAAAAAAACCCCAAAAACCCAGAGATTCTATATCACGTCAGATTTCTACCAGACATTCAACTTTTGCAGAGTCATTTTATTAATTCAAGAACAATGCTGAAACTAGCACTACAAAAAGCCAATTTCTTAAAGTCTTAATAAATTTTCCAATCCTAAATCAAGTATTATTTCATCCTCCTATCACTATTAAAGCTGTATCCCAGAAAAAGTAGATAAGTGCTTTACCAGCCCCCCCCACTACGAGCATTGATTCTGCAGGTATAGGTAAGATCACACATCAACTCAAGATTACACAACCAGAAAACAGACTATCTCTTAGGAAGCAGACAGATTAATTAAAGAATTAATTATTTTATAAACTTCAAGCTTTTCTAAAAGCTCTGTCTTTCAAAAAAAATTAAAACTAAAATTTGATATGCAATTATAAATTAGTGCCAATAGTAGCCTTATGCATTAACTTTTGTATCAGAACAAAGACTTACATTTTAAAAACCTAAAAACTGCTAAACGAAAAAGCAGAACTATCTAAAGATATGAAATGTTATTCAGTTGTAATTTCTCTTATCATACATACTTTGCTGTGCTACCATCTTTGCACTGTTTACTGAGCCAGTACAAGGTCACAAGAATGAATGCGGAACAGATACAAAACACCAAAACCAGTTCCATACCACATTAAAGACAGAGAATAAAAGAAGGATTTCTTACTTTCCAAGAAAGTGTTTATAATACAGGAAGAGGCATATCCCTCCTAATTAGTTACAGAAGGTGCTTAAACGCTAACTGAAAGAAACAAGTTTCCTACACTCTTCCAAATAGTACTTTAGCACACACATACAAGGATGAAGACAACACCTTTGTAACATCTTAGAAGTCCCAGAATGAGAAGAAACTGGAAAATTTCAATACCTCTCTAACACAAGCTAGGAATTCAAGGAAAGTCCACTGAGCACATTCTCACTCCAGATGGAAAACTGCAAAAAATAACTCAGGAGTGAAGTACAGCTATGAGCATGACAAGTGAACAATTTTACATGTAATCAGACATTATTACCCATAAACACTGTAGCTTAATGCCAGAGATTAAAATATAAAGGAAAAAAATTCTATTTTCTCAAAAATCAGAACTACTAATAAAGTCACTCAAAACATCCGCTCTGTCAAAGATAATAGCCATCAAACCTGAGGTAGTCATAAATATGAAGTCTGTTTTCCTGACAATAGAATGTTCCAGCTTACTTGCTAGCTAAATAGAAAAGGCTAGCCTTCAAAATAAAAAACACACTCTTAAAAGTTATTAACTCAAAACAGTTATGAAAAATTTTAGTTTCTAAAAGTATAAAGCTATCTCTAATCCATCAACAGTGAAAGTACTAACTGGCTTGGGAATTAGGATACGTGTAAAGTTCCATGTATCTGGATTTTGCCATACTTTGTCTGGTGTAAACCTGTTGAATTCCAGCTCTTAGGTCATCCCATATCTGGTCAAGACCAATTTGTTTAAGTCCATGGGGGTTCTGACTCCTATTTGATGACATTTTGTATTTCCTGTAAAGTTTTCCAGTGCAGCAGCCTGAGGTCTGGTTATTCCTCCATCAGAATCAAAAGTCAAGTATCATTCTAAACTCAGTTGCAGAAACTCAGCAAGATATTCTTTATATGTAAAGAGTGATGCTTCCCAGGAAGACAACCTGCAGAAACAAAAAGAAAATTTACACATTATATGACAGTCCAAATTCCTTACCACTGGAAAAAAACCACAGAAAACTAATGATCCCAATGATACATTTTCATTTATACAGATGAAAAAATCCACAATCAGAGCTGAACAAAGGTAACAAAATTTTTAAAAACCCACAAATAACAGTTGTAGTAAGTCAGGACCAAATTACTCTGACTGCAGCCTTTCAATATATATGGGGGGACTTCAAAAGAAAAATGGAAACAGACTTTTTACAAGGGATTATAGTGATAGGACAAGGGTCACTGATTTTCAATTGGAAGAGGGTATATTTAGACTGGATATAAGAAATTTTTTACAACGGGAATGGTTAAGATATTGGCAAAGGATATTCAGAAATACTATGAATGTCCTGGCCCAGGAAGTGTTCAAGATCAGGCTGGATAGAACTTTGAGCAATATGATATAGTGTAAGATGTCCTTGCCCAAGGCAAGGAGATTGGACTACACGATCTTTGAAGGCACATTCCAGCCCAAACCATTCAGTGATTCTGCATCCTACAGCCCATTCACTGAAATGCTCAAAACACAGTGAAAGACAGTGACTTTTCCATGCTTCTATAGAGGCAAATACAGCTTTATGATGCATTTGTCCTCTAATGGAGCCTGCCAGCCAAGGTTAGCATAGAACTCTTACATAATACAGGTTGACATCTAATAAATCCTATTATTTGTTTTTGACCTTTGAGTAGCAGAAAAGAAAGATGCTTTTTCAGGATCTACCATATGTCATTAGGTGCTCCATAACAGCCACTTCTAGGTTATTGCATGTTCCACTCCAGGTTTCATACTGTTTTAAAAAGTATTCAGTGACACTCATCCAAACCTTTGTCCAATTATTTATAGGACTCGTCCCTAAAGAGACCTGCTAAGATCAAGACATTTCTTCAGGTTTTTTTTAGTCAACAACTGTCTTATTACAGTAACACAGAAGTTACTACTACTCATAGTTCTTTATTATCCATAACCCACATAAGCATTTAAATCTCAAACTCTAACTAGAAATGCACCAACAAGTACTTTTATTATATCAACCTCAGCAACACATACTGTCTCATTTCAATCAGACATACATTGCTTCTGTAGTCAATTTTTCTTTTTCAATGAGAAACAATTACTTCAGACAGAAAAAACCAAGAATTCGATCAATGTATTATTTTAAAAAAACATTCACTTGAAATTCAGCCTTGCCATTCTGTTTACAGTTAACTGGTTATTGAAGGCATGGAAACAATCCATCATCATGCTGAAATGTAATATAGATCATAACTTATTTGTAAGTAACTTCTTTAATTTCAAGATAAGTAATTTCAGAAAACTGCAGCACTAACAATGACAGACTTTTTCAACTGAGCAATGAAAGTCAGCAAGAACAAAGGTCCACAAGTGGCTGCTTGCCTCTACTGCAGAAAAACACTCTGTGCATATTACACACCCACAGTCTTGGACTATGATCTCAAGCCAGCATTGCAATAAAAACCAAGAAAATTAACTCAATGTCTATAATCCAAAGGAGAAAATTTTAAGTTCCTTAAATCAAAAACTAATTGAACTCTCCATAGAAACAAGAGTTCACATGGTTATGAATCTACAACTTTACAAATGCAGCATCTTTTAAAAGTAACTGACCATTATGCTCATTCATCTGCAAATAACAAGCTAGAACTAAGAGTGCATTTTAGTAAAGATATTTTGGTGTAGCTAATAAAAAATCCTTCTCTGCTGTGTAACAGTTGGTAACAAAAGGCCAATTCCTTGCTAACCAGTAGAAAACATAGTCATTACAATTACTCAAAACCAGACCGAGGTCCCTTCCTGAGCAGCCTACAGAGAGCAATGGCCAGGGCTCTTACTCAAGACAGCAGATGTGGAGTTTCCCCCCCTGTAACAGAACGGAAGTATTTAACTTCTTCTCTAATTAAGCATCTCCTAGTTTCTATGCACCCTACTGTATCTACAAGTAGTAGACTTTCCCAGAATCTTTTCAACTCGGGGTGTTCCTCATTCATCATGTCCCCATTTGGGAAATGAAGCAACAAATGAATAATATTGTTAAACACCTTTCCCCCCCCCCTCGCCCCCTCCAAATTCACTGATGTGCAGAGCAACAGAAAGGTAGCAATAATACCTTAAAAAGAGCAAAATTTCTCCAAATAAGTCTCATTGAACCACACTATTTATGAAAGCAAACATTTGTAATTAGTGCTTAAACTAATCTATGATGTTAAATGAAGAGAAAGAAGGGATAAAACAAGGCTCTCTAAGTCAACACAGTTCTCACTGCATACACACAGTGGAAATCTGAAATTCTCTTTCACGTGAAAAGTTGAAGTTTAGTTTTCAGAACTGTGATTAATGTACAGAAAATCTCTCCTATGCAAACAATTCAGAAAGATCAAATCTGGTCAACAGTAGTTAAATTGCATCTCTTTACTCAAGGTCCTAAGTCCTAAACTTAAAAAGAGGGAGACAAGTTTAGAACTCTATTTCCCAGTGCCCAGGCTGTGTGCAACCTGCCATGAGCAAGGCACCCTCCAAGAAGCATGAATTGCTACAAATTAATTAAAGGCTCAGCAATAAGTCATAACCTTTTACATCAGTGAGATGTCTCATCTTCTGAAGTGCTGATGGCAGCACTATGCATAAAGCCAGTCTTGAATTGACCATCACTTTGCTTTCTCATCCCAACGGATGAAGTATTATTGCTGGCCTGCTTCATGGTCAGTACAACCTGTCTGAGTTGCAACACCTGATTTGTAGCTCTGGAGCAGAGAATCCAGACTTCATTAAATCTTCTGAACCAGAAGTATTTACATGAAAACAATTACACCTACAGTTTGCAGATGATAAATACATGATTTTATACAGCATTATGACAACATTTAATGCCATCCTATCTTTCACTCCCGCACTCAAGCACAGCAACTGAAGCATTGTCAAACAAATCTGTCATTTCTGCCCATGATAAAGTACGTGATATTTCTGTCAAAACTATTGTCAAAACAGCAGCCCTAAAGGACAGAATAAAGTTTTTCATTATGGGGGGGCAGGATAGGATGGGACAGGCACAATATAACATCACACACCTCATATACAATGAAACACGTCACATTGAAAAACTGGAGTTTCTTTACTGATCATATAATATTAAATGGTATTTCTTTCAGATATCTCATTAAAAGAAAAACAATGCAAATCCTGAATGTGACTACAAGAAAATCAGATATTCAGCCCCTACTTTTATCTAAAAAATATCAATAAAATCCACCAGATTTTCAGCATCTACATGGTCATATTGATTTCATATTGATTTCATATTATTATTAATATTTTCATATCTTAATACCAACTAACTTTTAGCTTCACAGCTCCGAGGCCTATGCATCATCTGTTGTCCTCCTGCAATCACTTATTTCTCAACTACCAATTTCAAGATAGTTACTTTCAACAATTACAGATCAAATTTGAAGTGGGCAGCTTCACTTTGAAGTGGGCCCAGTAATAATTCAGAGGTCCAGAGCAAAGTTTTCTTATGAGCCTAGAACCCAGATAGTGATTTTTAAAGACAGGCACAGGGTCTACCAAGACTTAGTAATTTCCCTTTCTCTTATCTAATTTTAAGCTTGTAGAAAGCATTTATACCTAGTAGTGTGAACTCAGGTGACCAGACTTAATCATTCTGAATGCAAACAGATTAGGGAAGCAAGTTTCATGGTGGAATGTATGTCATTAAAAATAAGTTCAAAGGCTTCCAAAGTTAAGAGGCTTCCAAAGTGTGTATTAAAAGTAAAAATTTAACCTCTTTACACTACCTTAAACCTATTTCCTAAAACTGAATGCAAGTTTGCCAGTAATAAAAAATACAGAACAAGTTCATTTAGACACTGGCTGCAATTTGCCATCTCTGATAAAAAGTAGTGCAGTTACTATATTCACTTAAAGGGTCACTTCAAGAAAAAGATGAGCCCTCTGAGCTTAAACAATGAAGCAAAATGGACATTTAATCTTTGGCTTCAGAAGACAAAAGGAGTAGTTTAAAAATCTAAGATGAAATTCTTCTTCTCAAACTCCATCCCCCACATTTTCCAGCTTTACTCCTCTGATTTACTTTAACTTGCTCTTCGGTTGCTGTATTTCAGCATGTCTGATCCAGAAATTCAACAGATGCACTCGTAGTTAGCAAAAAGCAACATTAAGTCTCTGCCACATCCAGACTGAGTTGGGGCAACTATTATTTAGCCAAGATATGCAATACTGATTGAAGTAATGGCACACGACACAAGCACACGCAAAAGAACCCTAACACAGAAGCATATAAAATGCTACCTTCATTCTAATACAAGTAGTTTGCTTGTTTATACACTAGCTTTAAAGCAGCGTAGGATACTGCATGCTAGTTTGTACTCCAGCTCACAAAATTCAGAATCACCATGGCTGAAGTGACCCTGAAGTATTATTGTATCAAAATATTTGGCAAGTTTTTGCCTTACAATAAGCGTCCAAAGTCACATTTATGATTTCCATGTCATCTTCCTTCACTGCTGGTTAGCCTGCAAGATACAATCTCCAAGATTAATCCAATATAAATACTGAGGTTAGCATGGGGACACATTTAAAATTTCTCCATGCTTTCACTTTGTACTTCTGTGCCTTTACAATTTATAAGCTATTTAATTCTTGAACTTAAAGAATGCAGCCTCCATTCTAGCACACATTTATGCTTGATGGGGTGGAAAGGGACAAAAGAAGCAATTCGATTTTCTCCCTGTAATCACTTGCACTTCATGAATGACAGCAAAGACACTTTTTAATACCCAGGCACCTGCAAATTAATTCTTTTGTGTTTACTTCACTTTAATTCAAAAACATAATACAGCTTAGTAGAGCCACAGTCCTGCAAACAACATAATATCTAAGCTCAAAAACATAACACAGTTTAGTTGAGCCACAGTCCTGCAGACAACATCTTACAGCCCTGACATTTCTAGTCCAGAACTAGTTTAGGCCACTAAATAGACAGGCTATAAACCAGGTAGCCAATTTATCCATGTGAAGTGACCCAATTCTTAAAGCACGACTAGAAGTGCAATGTCCTTAGAACTTTACATGCTTCAAACCTGTAAACAATCAGCATCTGGAGAATCTCTATAGCAGATGTTTCCACTATGCTCCAGCAAAATGAAACCATAACTACTGTAAAAAATGGTTATTAAAGATATCATATCAGAACTAGAAGAGAAATATTAGAATATTTTATCTCATTTCAATATAAAATATTTTAAGAGAAATTATGCAAATTACAACGTTCAGGTCCCAGTATTATTGCAAAATCCTAAGTTACATATACTGTGAAAAGCTTTAGCTTATCTTATTTTCAAAAGATCTAAATACAGTTCATCTGATTACAGGGAAAAGGCAGATGTATACACCTACATACATTTCTAAAAGTCTGTCTGCGTAGTAGAAGTATTCTGTGCAGCATTGAAAGCAAACAAAAAAAGTAGTTTAGAGGAAAGTATGCTTAATTTGCCACTAGTCTGATGCCAAGTTGTGTAAATTTGCTGTAAAGTGCTTGAGAAGTTGCTGTTTTACTTCCCTGGCAATACCTTCATTCAGGTCTTCAATGTTCTTGCCATATCCACTCCTCTGGGTGTTCAGATATGATCAATAATATCTGAAATGCTGCAATACACCCCTACATTACTTCATGTGAAAATGATGTCAAGTGAAAAATAATAAACAAAAGCCTGAATGCATTCTTTGCAGCTAGCAAGACACTTTAAAATTTAAGTAGGGAATAAAGAAGTAACTCAGAATTGCAATTTTTACATCTTTCTTATTTACCCAAATTATGCATTATTGTGCTTATTAAAAGCCTTTTAACTGACATAGTTTTAACATGGAGACCTGATTACAAGGGCTTTTCCAAAACACAAATTACTACTCCTCAGAAGAGCACCAAGCAAGTTTGACATTTTTTCCACTTCTCTTTGTTTATACGTGCATCACCTCTTTAACATTCCTCCTTTAATTCCTTTATTTCAGCTTTAGCCTTGTCTTTCTTGAGCAATTCTGCAACTTTTGTTAGAGATCTCACTACAGTGATGCAACAGTTAATACAAAACATAAGAAAACCCTCCATATATTTGCTGCCTAATAAATAGAGCCCAGGTCTTGAATAGACAAAGTTTATTGAGGCATATATACAAGTAGACACTCCCTTCTGCAACTGTACCTGAAGTAAACTTTGATCAATATTAGCAATCCTGTCAACAAGAAAAGTTTCATGGTAGTCCTACTGCATCAACACCAAGTTTGCACATAATGCCAGGGTAACACTACTATGCAGGTAAAACTCCATGGGTTTTGTTTGGCCCATCTTTGTAAGATTTATCCTGGGCTACATCAAAACAAGTGTGGCCAGTAGGTGGAGTGAGGAGATTCTGTCCTACTCCATGCTAATGGTACCCCACCTGGAGTACTACATCCAGCTCCTGGGGCCTTCAGCACAGGAAAAACAAACCTGTTGAAGGGCCAGAGGAGGGTCACAAAGATGATTAAGGGGATGGAAAATCTCTCCTATGAGGACAAGCAGGGAGAGTTGGCGCTGTCCAGGCCACAGAAGAGAAGGCTGATAGAGACCTTACTGCAAACGTTCAAAACTTCAGTACTTAAGGGGGCTTACAAGAAAGATGAGGATAAACATGGCCTGTTGCAATATAACAAGGAATAATGACATCAGACTAGTTAAAAGGAAGAATAAGTTCTTATGAGAAGGGTTATGAAACACTAGAACAGGCTACGCAGGAAGGTGGTAAATGTTCCATCCCTGGAAACATTCAATGTCATGCGTCACTAATCTTGTTGAAGAAGTCCCTAATTGTTGCAGCAAAGTTTGACTAGATGGCCTTTATAGGCCCCTTCTAACCAACCTAATTCTAGGATTTCACTGCTGAAGTAACCCTTACAAACATAGTTCATAGACTAGTCCTAAACTTAAACACCCTTTCTAACCCAAGGTCTCAGACTTTTCTGCACTATAAACAGGATGTAGACCCTACAGTGTTTTTAACTGAGCCTGTAATAATAAGCTTCATAAGACACCAATTATGCTCAGCACTTACACTTTAGAAAAAGGAAGGCTGCAGAACAGGAAAAGAACAACACCATGTGCAAAGAGAGAATCAAGTCATGAGTGCACTGAAGAACAGAAAGAAAGGTTTACAAGGGACAAAGGCCCTTGAGTACTCCCCCTCTGTTTGGCTTAAATCATACATAGATACAATGTGAGTTTGTAAAAAAAAAAAAAAAAAACCAACAAAAAAACAACCCAAACAAAAAAACCAACACCAAACCAAACAANTACAAGGGACAAAGGCCCTTGAGTACTCCCCCTCTGTTTGGCTTAAATCATACATAGATACAATGTGAGTTTGTAAAAAAAAAAAAAAAAAACCAACAAAAAAACCACCCAAACAAAAAAACCTACACCAAACCAAAACATTAAAAAAAACCCCACCAAATCATGCACAATAAAAACACACATATAGACCTTGAAAGACAACTCACATGAAGATGTATTTCTTGAGTCAGACAGGAAGATGCAGAAAAAAAAAAATCTATGAGGACAAGCCATGAAAACACAATGCCAGATAATCAGAAGGCCAAGCAGAAGACAGAACAGTAAACTTTGTTTTCTTAGAATTAACAAAAAAAACCCAAAAAAACAGAAGGTGGTAATGGGGAGTCATATCAAGTGTAATTTAGCAAGAACAAATACTAGAAAATTGGTAACATCTTGGGCCACTTTAGAGACCTTAATGATCCTCTAAGGACAATCCTTACACATAACTGCTCTCCTAGAATTTCTTACCAGCCATCAAAAAATTTACTAAATTCAATTTAATAAGATAAAACACCATGATTCTATTGACCCCCTGCAAGAAAATCTCAGTACAGTTCACTTCAGACACAGCATGATCTCTACCACAACCTGCAGGACAAGTCTCTGAACTCCGAGACAAATTCCTCTCCATTATAAAAGCATTTAGTGCACCACAACACGCACTTCCATACTGACCTGTAAGACAAAAAGCGGAATTTCCACTTGTAATACTATATCCATACAAAGTTGTCCTGGAAAGTGATTATTCTTATCAGTAACTTCTAGTACTACTGTTAACAAACATAAAACAATTCTGGCTGAAATCTCCTCAACAGCTTTTGCTAATACAGCATCTTCTATCTTGTTGCTTTTGCAAGAGCACAAGTGATGAAGGCAATGCAGTTTGCCACCTTCGTTTATAAATAAAGATCATGGTCACACTGGTTCATCTTGCAAGCAGTCTGATATTTTGAGATGTTCAGATATACCAGAAGAGCACAGCTTAAATACTGAAGAGCCTCCTCCTACATTCACCTTCATGCTAATGTTACATTCAGAAGGGATGAGGATGCAACTGTTGTATAGTTCAAAGAGTCCACAAATCAGTGACTACTGCAGATACATTAATTTCCTGCCCCTCCTTCACCTGGCTTCCCACTCTTAGCAAAAACCAGCACAATTCCTCTACATTTCTCATCCCTGCCCAAATGCCTAAATACAGGTGCCTAAATATTGCCAAGGTACTTTCACCCCCATGGCCAAACAGAAGAATGAGAACTTTCTCACTGAAGCCTAGAAAGGGATTTACCTATGATCTCCCTGGTTCAGCTATCAATCTGAACTATAACAGCCTTGACAGCGAGGAATTGACACATCAGAGTTCAATACCATCTGTAGCACATTTTAAAAACAGTTTTGACCCCTAATGACAGCAACAGGAATGGTTGGTACCAAAGTCATACAGCTGAACTTAATTTTGTACAAGTTAACAATATATGTTCCCAGCATCCACACTTAAATATTGTTTCTTCTTGATTTAGCTTGCACTATTAAGTTTTTAAAGCCAAGCATGCAATGGAACTGAACAAAATTAATTTTATTAATCTCCCTAAGCACATACATTATTTTATACTACTATCAGACACGGCAGTCTAGCAAGGGCACACCTTTGGACATGACAAAACTCTACCAAAGTTCTCTCTGAATAGAGCACAGAACAATAGAATAGACTGTACTCTTAAGAAAATGCAGACATTTTCAAAAAATACTTTCAGCTGTAGTGTGAAAAGGTTATTTGGCTGCTCAGACCACATTACTACCATGAAAAGCAGGATGGAAAGACCCACAGCTAACAGAATAAGAGCTATTTCCTATAATCCTCCTCCTCCACCTCAATTCAGGCCTACAATTTAGACAATTCAGATAAAAATTCCAGGTGGCAGTTTCCACTGCTATGATATGAGAGTAGCTTGCAAACTTTCTTATGAAATTAAGTGTAAATTACAGAGCAAAACAGGGTAAACTAAAGTCACACCAGCAGTCTTACTCCTGAACTGTAATCCACATTGAGAACAAAAACCCAAGTGATATCATGTGCAAATAAAAAATCCCAACAAGTTTCTGTGTTCAACTATACCTGAAACTGCATTCCTAGTGACACAAATTCTTATAACTCTCTGCTTTAAATCCTAACAATTGACTTCTGTCACCATCATACAATTAGTTGAATACATCTAGGTCTCCACAAAAATGGAGAAGCACGAGTAGTATGTCCATGTCTTCAAAAGATCAGTACATCACCAGAGCTGCTGAACACGTAACAAACTTTCAGCCCTAACAATCCTTATCTTACGTGTGAATATAAAGTTTCCATTTCTCCTTCACAGTGACACCAAGTTTGAGACACGTAACAACATCAATTGGAGCAATCTGAACTTTAACACTTGACAAGGAGCATTTTATACCATCTTTACGTACTTTTAATTTACAGAAAATTAGAAGTCTATCTATTTAATCTAGCACCTAACTACGAAGTCTTCAGAGAAAATGTATAATGTATTTAATTCTTCATTCTTAGTATTGCTGTCAAGCAATACATCATACCTGCTAGATTAAGCTACAGCAGTGAGACCTTCCAAGCCCAAAACCAGAACAATGAAAAGGGGAAGAAAAGAAGATTACATCAATTTTTAACTTAGCTTGTGAAAAAAAAATCAAAACTTATACTGCTTATTTAAGAATCACAGAACCATAGAACAATTTGGGCTGGAGAAGAGCTTAAAGATCATCTTCATCTAGTCCCACCCTCCTGTTAGGGACATCTTTCACTAGACTAAGTTGCTCAAAGTCCCATCCAATCTGAACTTTAACACTTCCAGTGATGGGATATCCACAACTTCTCTGAACAACCCACCTTTATTGTAAAAAATTTCTTCCTTACATCCAACCAAAATCTATCTTTATTCAGCTTAAAACCATTGTCCCTTGTCCTGTTATTACAGACCTTTGCAAAGTCTCTCTCTGTCTTATACTGAAAGGCTACAATAAGGTCATTCTGAACCCTTCTGTTCTCTTAGCCCCCTGAACAACCAATTCTCAGCCGTTCTTCATAGGAGTGGTGTTCCAGCTCTCTAACCATTTGCGTTGCCCTCCTCTGTGCTCTCTCTATAGGGCTATGTCTTTTACCAGGAACCCTACAGCTGGATGCTGTGCTTCAGGTAGGACTTCTCAAGAGAAAAACAAAAAGGCAAGAATCACCTCCCCTGACCTACTGGTCATTCAACTTCTTACAAGTTCACAATACAATTGACAAAGAAGGTAGGGCAATCTTCAGGATAAAGTAAAAGAGAACCCAACTCTGGCAAAAATCTACATATGACTCTATACTGATTTCCTGATGTGTAAAATGGAATTACTGTTTTCCTATTTCCACAGTAGCCTTCATACAACTTTTTCAAGGACCACAGATAAAGAGGAATTTGAAAAAACATGACATTAATTTGTAATGTAACGAATTTTTGATTTATTTTATTTGACCTGTATAATTTGTAAGAAGAGGTGTGGCTCACCGCTATAACATCAGAAGTTCTGTGGATAAAAAAAAAAACCACCTCAGAAAACTACCCAGTAGGGCACGCACTATTTCCAACAACAGCACTTGTCCCAGCAGCCATATGGCAAATATTCCCTGATTAAACTTCATGTAACTATTCATATGGGATAATGCAGTGAGTCCTTAAACCACACAGTGCTTCATCTTTCTTTTTATGTTACAGCACCACAGCAGCTCACATCAGCTCTGGAGAACTTTATCACAAGGTCATTTAGTCAGAAAAGCAGGTCTGAACATCAAGAAGAACCATCAATACTCAATCTGTAGTAGTTCCTCCACTGATAAACCTACAACTCTCAGCAAGTCAGTTATGTAGACAAGCTCAGCAGCTTTCCAAACATTTTCTTGCTGTTTCCTTACTGAAAATTCACCTTTAACAAAAAAGGGAAACTCAACGGTCCTCATGAGAAATAAAAAAACAGTAGTTTAAGTTTACACCTTATATAGACTATAACTTTTACTAAGGCCTCTACATGTTGGTTCTAACAATAATTTCTTTACATGGAGATTATCTTTAAAAATACAGTAATTTAAAATTCACTATGAGTTTACACTTGCCAAAAAACTGGCAAGATCTACAAAGTCAGATTAAAGCAAGTCCATGCAGTCCTAAAGCACATGCAGAACTTCCGAGATGAACTTTCCACACTCTTCTTTCAGCTCTGCGCAGCAGGAAGATTGTAGAGATCTGAAGGCTGCCTGTGTATGTCCTCCCAGCACGCCCATTCAAGTGAGACACCTACTCTGTTATTCCTCCTGATGCAGACAGACCCTGTTGAACAGCACAGGAAGTACATGTCCATGGCCATGTTCTTGAACAGCAGCACCTTACCAACCACCTTACACTTTAATCAGATTCAGCCCTTCTGGTTGAAAAGGGTAGTACATGTGACTTCTGTACCCACCTGTAATGCGCTGACAACCTCCAAGATAGTCCCTTTCACTTCACATTCACAATCACATATTTTTGATGTTGAGAGTGGTGTAAATGAATATAGAGTATCTCTAAAGCCGTTTCAGTAACAAGAATTTAAAAGAAAACAAACAAACCAGACAAAAACAGTAACTTCAACATCAAGACAGGAGACTCCAGGTGTACCAAATTCACACAACCACTGACACCCAGGACATGATTCATTATTAACCAGGACCTAGAGAAATATTTGTGACTACAGAAAATTAGGCACTACTTGAGAAACACAACAGATGAGAAGCAAAGCTCAGAGATCTTAACATGAATTGTTAAGAAACCACTTTTTAAGCTGAATATTTGAGACAACTTTCTCAAAGGACTCAGAATTCTTTTCACAACAGTGCAACTAAAATGAATGACCCTACATACCAACACTAAGAATAAGCTAAATTCAAAACAGTCTATCAGTATCCAAATACAAGAGTGCATCAGCTTAGCTAATATTAAAGTATTTAAATGAAAGCAATACAATTTTCTCATGCTGAGAGTTCGAGTGATAAGGCAAGTTCAAGTCAGGGCAAAAAGGACTAAGGTGGAAAAAATAATCATTTTGCTGAACAGTATAACTGTTTTGTCAGCTGAGGAGTGGGTCACATATGTGTAATTTTGGTACCTAAACTAATTCTCTATATGTTCCCTGGCTAGACAACAGAGCTGCTGACAAAGTCGACAATGTTTCCTCCAGAAAAGTAATTCAGACCAGCAGCCTGATTCAGTTACTCTGAGCTGTTGTTGAGTTACTAGGATCTGAATGTAATCATCTGTGAAAGAAGCTGTTAACTCTAGGCATCACGCCTGGATTCTAGAGTTAGATGTACAAATTACTTCTAAGATAGAACATACTTCCCACACCTTCTTGGGACACTCACTTCCAGCACTTCAATGGCATCTCAAATACACAGTGATGATGACAATGAAATGTAATCAATCTTGAGAAACAAAGCAACGAAGAAGTAAAATAAGAAGTAACAAATACTGAGAAACATGAGAAATCACAAAGCAAAGCGAAAAAGCTTCTTTCTAGCAGAGTCATCAGTAGAGAGACATGGAGTGTAAACACAACACAGACAACACACAGCATTGCAGCAGTTCACTGTGAGCATCTCTGGAGTACAAACTATGCACAACAGTACCTATGAAGTATCTTACTACTTCTACAAAGAGAACACTCTAAACGTGTTCTGTGTCAGCTAGCTAACAACAATATTTGGCCTGATTTAATTTGGCCATTAGGTACTTCTGGTAACCATGAAGCATTCCTCCTGGTGCTGCCAAAAGGATTTCCAAGACAGACTATTTTTCCGTAGACCAGCACTACAGTACATGTATGAATTAGGAAGTATACAATTATATATGAACACATATAATGGGGAAAAGATTGCTGAGGAAGTCAGTAACAAACCAAATGAAAACAAAATAAAACAAGTGAGAAATATGTGTTCTCTCAGTGCTGACTGACAAGTATACAGATAACCCAGGGTAAAATTCCTTGCTTCTCAAAAGCACAACTGAAGGATTTTAGTATAAAGTGGGGGAGGCAATATATGAGTCTATGAAGAAAAGGAGTATGAAGAAAGGAAAGAGTATTAGGTGAAATCACAAGGAAGGTTTTAGTGACAGGAAAATAAGATCAGAAGGGGAAGAAAAAAAAGAACAGTGAAGGAAACAATCACTGGGAGAAAGAAAACTGAAAAGGTAAATGTAGTATGGGGGTGATGATGGAATATAAATTGAAAAGGAAATAAGGATGGGAAAAGGATCACAATAAGGACACAGCTTTCAGCGGCAGAATTCCTAGGAAACAAATGAAAAATTGCAGGAATAGTCATCTAGATACAGGCAACAAATGCACAAACAAACAGATAAAAGGTTCCAGGGGGAACCTTCTCTGGTAAGGCCACAGCAGTGGGTGGCAGCAAGGGCTAAGACAGTGAGAGAAACCCAGAGAAGGCAACAAGGACGAGCTGAGGGAAATCTCCCTTAGCATCCAGGACAGTACCGGGGACAAGGGAATTTCTCTAGGTACAATCAAATAGTTCTCAAGATAGCCCTCCTTGTCACAGGATACGGGAGGGTGAAAGGAGGTGGTAGAGAAAAGGGCAGAAAAACACTTGAAAGCGGTGCCTAGAGAAGTCACAGACAAAAGCTCACTCATGGGGAGCAGACAGCAGATGCCGGGGACGAGCAAGGCCTGGAGCAAACAGTCCCGAGACCGGAAAGGCAGGGCATGGGCACCGGAGAGGCCCGATGGGCCGAGGTGTAAGAGCCCGCGAGGCAGCAGGGAAAGGCAAGGGCAGCTACCGTGGCGGCCCCAGCCATGACGGGAACCGCGGTCACGGGGGAGGGCAGGGTGGCGGAAGAGAGAGACAGGAGGGAATGGGCAGGCTGGCCGGCGGGGGCCAGAGCAGCCAGCGGCGAGAGCTCCCGCCCTAAGGAGGGTGATGCATTTCGAGTGCGCAGTTAGCGGCCTCCTCGCTCCCAACCCCACCGGCCGCTCCCGGGGCTGGGTCTGCGAGCGAGCCGGATAGCAGCTCCCACCGACTCCCCCGTTCCACAGACAGGTACGCGCCCGGGAGAATAAAGGCGGGCGAGCAGGCCGGGCCTGGCCTCCCCTTCCTTCACCCCCTCTCTCTCCCCGCGGCGTGACTCAGTGCCAGGCCCCGCTCCGCCGGGCCCACGCGGTCTCGGCCAGGCCGACCCACTACCACCACCACCACCTCCTCCCGGGCCGGGCCCGGACCGGCCTCGCTGCGACACAACGCCGCGGCCTCCCCGCACTCACCAGCATCGCGCGTCCCGCAGAGTCAGGCCGCGTCCGCCCGCCCCCTCCGCCTCCACCAGGCCCGGATCTGCCACCGCCTCCCCCCGGCGCGGCCCGGAGAGCGCGGAGGCACCGCCTCTCACCGCCCCTCCGCCCCGCCCCGGTCCCGGCCGCTGCCCCGCCCTGTTCCGTTCCACGCGCGGAGAGGCCCCGCTGCCCGCTGAGAGTTGAGACCTTTTGCCGCCAGCGCAGAGGGAATTCTCGCCCCTGAATGACGGGTGAGAGGCGTTGTGGAGAGGGAAAGGAAAGGGAGGAGGAGGGAACCCGAGCGGCAGCGACGTGGGTTGGCAACAGGAGCCTGGCTGCCGCCTTGGCCTCTCCCTCCCCCACCCCTCAGGAGAATCATAGAATCATGGAGTTGAAAGGCACCTTCAAAGGGTCCTCCAACCCCCTGCAGGGAGCAGGGATATCTTGCGCTAGATCAAGTTGCTCAGAGCCTCTGCAAGCCTGGCCGTGAATGTCTCCAGGGAGGGGCCTCCACTACCTCTCTGGGCAACCGGTTCCGGTGCTTCACCACCCTCATAGTGAAGAATTTCTTTCTAATGTATGAACTAAACATGCCCTGCTCTAGTTTAAAACCATTGCCCCTCGTCCCATCACTCCGACAAACAGTCCCTCCCCAGCTTTCCTGTAGGCCCCCTTCAGGTAGTGAGGTTTGCACGGAGCCTTCTCCAGCCTGAACAGCCGCAGATCTGTCAGCCTGTCCTCGTAGCCGAGGTGCTCTAGCCCCTTGTTCATCCTCATGACCTTACTCTGGAGCCTCTCCAACAAGGCCATGTTTTCTTGTACTGAGGGAGGCAGAGCTGGATGTGGTACTCTGGGTGGGGTCTTGTGAGAGCAGAATGAAGGAGAAAAATCACCTAACACTCACCCCAAAGTCACTGTCAGAAGAGCCATTGAATGTGTCTCAGAATGATAGTATTAAGCATGATAAAACTACCTTCCATCTATAAGTAAGCAGCCAAGCTCGTACTTTTGAGAAACATAGGATCCTAGCATGTCCTGGATGTGCTGAGCTGTTCCATACCCATTCCCAGAGCCAGAGTGGATGTATGGTACTCCTCTACATAGACTGCCTCACCTTGTCCAGCAAGTGCTAAACCAAGCTGCAAGACTCTGAATTACTCACATCAAGAGTCATTATCTCAAGGCTAACAATGGGTTGAAAACTTTGATGCCGATTAAAGTGTAACTGCCATAAGAATGTAGTTCTGCTTTTCTGCAATTGTAAATTTCAGATTAGTAAGGAAACAACCTGGAAAACAGCAATGCAGAGAGAAGAATGGAGTAGAAACTGATGGAAAGGAAGTTTTATTGTTCATCTATGAGCTGTCGTAGATGCGTGAAGGTATCTGGTTGGACTGATTTAGGCATAAGTAGTTACATGAACCCATTTTCAATCTATGAACAAATTTAAGCAAAAATACCTATTATGACAAAATATGAACTCCCTTGCATGGTTGCGTCACTTTAATGTGGATTGCAAGTGGAGCAGTTAATTTTTCCATGTACAAGTATGAAAAATCAAAATATACACAAAAAAACATACACAAAATTGTACCAAAATTAGCACAGGTTTCAGAAAAATAATGTTTTGGAGTAGGAGTTGCCATATTTATTTCTGCAGACTGCAGAATTATATTACTGGGGCTGTTTTGTAAAGGAAGAGAGTGAGGTTTGCACAATTCTTTGGTACTGTGCTGTGTTGAGGATATCGGTACAAACCATGTTGATTTTCCTTACCCAGATTAATTCAGATCACAGATATACCAAAAGACATTTAAAATAACTCAAGTGAGGTAATTTAAAGTTCTTATCCCTGACATTACAATCAAGATTTCAATACAGGGAGTGCAAAAGCTTCATAGGAAAGGAAAGGAAAGGAAGGGAAGCAATAGGAAGAAGTGAGATTATTTTGCTTCACTTGCATCCTGGTTCCACCAGCTGTACACCATTTTTCAAAACTGACCTTCTCAAAGCTAATGGCCCTTAGTCACCTAAGTGCTTAAAAGATTATTTCCTTATATAATAACACCTTTCTGTGACACAGCCTACTGAAGTGGACACAGGCAAAGTCATTAACACAGCTTTGATGAAACTGCTGGCTAAGCATCCAAGAAGCACTGTCTGAGGAACTGGTTTAATGTGCAGCCTCAGCCAGCTGGGTGCCATCACAACGTTTACATTAATTTTTCCCATGTAGACATACTTTGCAAATGCCTTTCCTAGGCATGACTAAATTTCTGGCTTGCTAAGATCCATGAGTTGTACTAGAGGAGAGCTGGTGTGAGTCATGCTGGATGCTGCATCAGCACGGCCAGTTCTGCATGGTGTGTTAAAGACTGATGAGGAGTGTGAGGAAAAACAGAATAGTGTTAGAACATGCCACTGCACATTCAGTGGAGGGTAGATTTACCATAAAAAAATTACTGATTTTTCAGTCTTGGGAAAAGTTTGAATGTCATGTTTTACAGCAGTTGTACTTAGAGGTGAAGCCATCATTGTTTTTAAAACCTAAAATAAGGTAGCAGTATAGTCATGGATATGCAAGGAAAGTGGAAGAGAAATTGCAAAAAGTGAAGGAAATATGGGGAGAAGAAAGGTCTGATGTAGCACCATCTTACACTAGATAGAAGGGGGGATTTTGCTATTGTGGCTAACTGCAGTACAAGCTTGAGATCTGACAGTTTGGAGTGTTTCTTTTTTTACCTAGGGTTGCATTGTGATTTGTGTATGCTTTAAAGAGGCAAGGTGAAGTTCTTTGGGTTTACTTCTGACAGTGGTAACTCACTTTGCATTCTGAAAAGGTAGGCCATAGGAAAATCTTAAGTAGATTATTTAGAAATGAGGCATAACATGGCTCATTCATACACTCATTGAAAGAATTCCAGTACAGTGTAAGTGGTCACAGAGGGTGAAAAGAATTGAATTCCAAAATAAGTATTGCCGAAATATGTATTACCAAAATTACTCATGACTAGTGCTCTTAGCTGTCCAATGGAATTGATATACTTTGCCAGAAACAAGGGATCATCCTCTAGAGAGGGGCAGCCAGAATTCCACAGACAGATTTTAATGAGGGAAATCTACTCTATTTCTACAGAGGGGAGCATGCAATGCTGCTGAGAGGGGCCTGTTTTGAAACTAAGTTGCAGATTTTGCACTTGGTACATCAGCAATGAATCAGCGCACATCAAGCAAGAAAATGATCATGACAATGTCTGTGGCATTGGTGGGAGTAGGAAGTTGTGTTGGCAAAGAGGAAAAGCCTGAGTCATTCAAAGACACATAGGTGCAGTGGCTGCTATTTTATTACTGCTGTCAGAAGGCTTTAAAGGATAGGGGGGGGGAAATTTCCCCACTAGTTATATCTGAAAACAGTAATTGTATCATCTCCTCAATACAGCCAGGTGGACAGCCTGATGATAACCAAGTTTTTTGCCATATTCTTATCAAACATGAGTTCCATTGTGCCACCACTGACTCAGGCTAGTGAAACAAACAAGAAAAAAACCAAAAAACAAAAACAGAGAGGCAATGTTCAAAAATCGTTGGAATTTACTGATTCTAAGATATGCACAAGGGGTGAAACTTGAATATGAATAAATATTTCTTTGAATATGATACTGACCCAGTGGGACAAAAAAAATAGAACATGCCACTGTGTTAGACTCCAGTCTGTAAATAATAGTTTTGAGGAACAGGATAAAGAAAACTCCTGTATGACAGTAGCAAGCCTGGATGCAAAGTTCTCAGAGACACCAAGATTGTTCATAGAGTATAAATGATGAAAAGACAGATAACAAGGGAGAGATCAGTGCTAGTCTTGTGTCTGTCCCAAGGGTTAGTGTCAAGACGATGCATGCTACAAAGATTCTTGAGTGTTTTCATACTTTTAAATCAGTGGTAAGGTGCTTAGTATTTTGAACTCTTCAGTTATGCTCAGTGGGCTCACAAAATGAGAATGGCTTATGAATTTATATATGCAGTAGGACTCAGATTTTTGCATTGACTTTTCTTCAAGGTATAAGAACATTAGCTAGCATTATTTTCATCTAGGTTACTCAGTCTTATACTTTTTATTCATTCATATGTAACTGGTCAGTGAAAGCGATGAAATGAGACCACTATTTACTTTCTGCCAGGAAAATTCTTTGGATGCTGTGGGAAATGCTAATATGATTCCTGTGGGACAGTAATATTGTAAAGCTGCAGAAATAAGTTATTAATGGATAATCTGGTCTTCAGAATAGATCTAGATCTAGAAAATCACCAGATATGTACAGCTTTAACTAATCATAGAATCATAGAATAGTTTAGGTTGGAAGGGACCTTAAAGATCATCGAGTTCCAACCCCCCTGCCATAGGCAGGGACACCTCCCACTAGACCAGGCTGCCCAGTGCCTTGTCCAGCCTAGTCCTGAACACCTCCAGAGAGGGGACATCCACAACCTCTCTGGGCAACCTGTTCCAGTGTTTCACCACCCTCACTGTAAAGAATTTCTTTCTTATGTCAAGTCTAAATCTACCCCCTTCCAATTTACATCCATTGTTTCTGGTCCTCCCATCAGATATCTTATTTAAAAGTCCTTCCTCTGCCTTTCTGTAGGACCCCCTCAGGTACTGATAAGTTACTATGAGGTCCCCTCTGAGCCTTCTCTTCTCCAGGCTGAACAACCCCAACTCCTTCAGCCTGTCTTCATAGGGCAGTTGCTCCAGCCCTTTGACCATCTTCGTGGCCCTACTCTGGACCTGCTCCAATAGCTCAATATCCTTCTTGTGTTGAGGGCTCCAGAAGTGGACACAATACTCCAGGTGGAGTCTCACCAGTGCTGAGTAGAGGGGGAAAATCACCTCTCTGGACCTGCTGGTCACACTCCTCTTGATGCAACCCAGGATTTGGTTGGCCTTCTTGGCTGCAAGTGCACACTGCTGGCTCATGTTGAGTTTGTCATCAACTGAAACTCCCAAGTCTTTCTCTTCAGAGCTGCACTTATGCTTTGAAACTAAGTTTCAAACTTAGTTTCAAGCCAAACTAGAGTTAGGTTTACGCTATCAAAGATCTGAGAAAATGATGCTCTGAGGGGAATCTGTGGGAAGCTAAAATGAATTTGTTGAATGGGATCTGTTAACTTTGAAAGAGGTTACCAGAATGTACAAGCTAGATGGGGAAAGGAAGGAGGGGGTACAGCAAGCTGAAAAAAGTCAGTAACAGAGTTGGTGCTAAATTGATGTCACATGCTTTGCATGTGAGCTGGAGATGTGTGATGAGACCTTTCGCATCATGCTTGACAGATGCAGGGTAAGAGACTGCATCTCTCCTGCCTAGCCTGATAAATCTCCCAGCAAGCATGCAAAAAAGTTTGAGTGGTGTTTCCTAAGCTTGCTTAGAGGGTTTCGAGTTTTTTTCTGCAACAATAGGCTGGATAAAGTTTGGGATTTGATGATGTGTAGGTAGGCATGTAAACATCTGATTTTAATCCTATGACTTTTCACCAAATTTCGTGCAAGCGTGTTACAATGATTTCCTTCTTTGCAGAGCACCAGGGTGGCCTAACAGGGAGACCAGAGATATGACTGAAATACTTAGACCTCTAGATAAAGAATTCCTATAGTTCAACAGTGATTTTAGTTTTGCACAGACAGAACCAACATCTCTCTCTCACACACACACACACACGCACATGAACATGAGTCTGCCATGAAGAAGGGTGGATTTCTGAAAGCCTGTTTGGCAATTGCTTCCGATCAGACATGGTAAGCACAGCACACTTTCTTCACTGTCCTGCATTCTTGAGAACAAACAATGGCTCCTCATAAAGAGAGCACAGACTTAAGAAAACAGTGCAATCACTGGTAATAACGCCTACCTATTGCTGTATAATGTATTACAATACTAATATTGTTATATGGTGAATGCTACGTGGCTGTATTGCATCTCTCTTGCTTTTTGTGGCATTTCCTCAATGTATCAGTCAGGAATGTCTGGCTAACCTTGTAAGTGATGGTTTCCCATTTTAAGGCTTTGTCCCTGCTTTCAAGCTGGGCAAAGTTTTCTCTCTAGCTCTAGAACTTCTGTTGCATGAATAGAAGGCTGCAGACAAGCTTTTTTATTCCTTATTGTTCCATCTTATTAGCTTGTTCAAGCTTGCTCTTTGTCATTTTTATGGGCAAAAGACAGTCGTGCTTATTCTTCTCATTATTGTTGCTTTTAATTTAAGTAGCAACTAACCCTGCTCCTAATGAAGCAGGACTGTAAGCTTCATTGATGCTTAGTAAAAGATGTGTTCCTTTTTTTACTTTCTACAGTGGTTTGGTATTTTGTAATAAAGTATATAGAGGTAGTTGTTCACAGACAAAACATGAAGTAAATCAGTTCTTTCCATGAACATTTTTCATGCTGGAAGACTGCTTTTTGGGCCTACGTTGTGAAATTGTTTCTTACAATATTGCTGCCTCAAGGAAGAGAAAGAGAAGTCTCTGAGAAGTGCACTTCTGCAAGTCACAGCTCAGCTTGCCGCATTCAGCAGCTTCAAAACAAGAATTTATCCTTAGGGTTGGAGTTAGGGTTGGAGAGCTAGAAGAGAGAGGTTAGTTTTCAAGTTAGGGTTAGATTCCTGGGTTAGAGTTGTAGTTAGGGTCATTAGGGATAGAGTTAAGCTTAGGGTTGTTAGGTTGGAGTTAGGGCCATTAGGGTTTAGGTAGTTAGGATTAGAGTTAAGGCTAGGCTTAGTACCATTAGGGTTAAGGTTGGAGTAATTTGATTTAGAATTAGGGGTTAGATTTTAAATTACAATTACTTAATTAAGTTTAAGGACATTAGGCTTATGATTCAAATCTTATGATTAGAGTTGTCAGTATTTTAGTATTATAGGTTTTTCTTAGGGTTGAGGTCATGATTATAGTTACATTTAGAGTTAGGTTTGGGTCATTACAGTTAGAATTTAGGTCATGATGCTCACAGTATGAAATACTCCTGTTGGCCAGCCTGGGTCCTACTCCTCCTCATCCCTGTACCAGCCCAGCTCAAATACTGGGAGCTTGAAACTACTTATCGTAGCTGGCTATGGAGTAATTATTTTCACAAAACCAAAATTTCTCACAAAAATTTTGCATTATTTCTGTCTAGTTCACATAGGTTTTATTAATTTGCATAATGAGAGCTGCCAGAATACCATAATGTTCCTATCCCGAAGTCTAAGAAAAAATAATGGATTTTTTGTAGCTAGAAGAGCTATTCTGTTGGCTAAAAAAAAAAAAAACAACCACCATTACATGGAAAAAGTGGCAGACTTACATTCAATAGTAATCAGTTTTACCCTAATTTTACACTAATTCTCTGGTGTTTTTTCATAGCTAAGTACTGATCCCAGATAGTAACAGAAGATGGACTTTTTTTTCTTAAAATGGAAGCTAATTTACAAGTCAATTATGAAGGAATTAAAATTGCCATTGCTAAAATAAACCAAGTACCTTGTGTTTTTTGTGACTGATGCTTTTGGTTATTTGTCATTATGGTTTGCTTTTTATGTTCAGTTTTGTCTCCCACATATTGTTGTGAATTAGCCTACTTTGCTGGATAACAAAAACTTTTCACTAAACAAAAGACTGCACAAAATGAATAATATTACTATTAGTATGTGAAAAACCTAGTGCTCCAAAAAGCCATTTTAAGTACACTTAAACAATAATTACAGGCAACAATGCCTACGCTTCTTGAAATCTGTCATAGAAACTGTCACAGCACTAAACTTGATTAAAATCTGTGACAGTTGTCAGTGCCATCTACTGAAAGATCCTACCAGTCTCCTTTAGATATAAACACACAAAAGTACCCCCAAATGCTGAAAATGTTTTAATTTCCCTCATATTAATTTCTGGAAACAAGGTATTCCCATGTTTATGATTATTAGTGCACCTATCTGTATGAGCTGCACAGATTCCAGTTATACAATACATGAAGACAACAAAACTCAGTGATTTCTCAAGAGCTACATTCAGTGTTTGGGTCCATATACTGTATCCAGGATAAGTGCTGTACCACTGCACGCACACCTTGGCACCATGCAGATCTTGTTTTTAATTCCTGTTAACTTTATTTTTGCTGCCGAAGACACAAAATAGTGAGACACTTTGATCCTTTGTATGCTTGGGAAGAATTACTTAAGTTTTGTAAAAACAGAGTGTTAGACTGATAATCAAAATGCGTACTGCCCCCACCTCTGTACTGTTTAAGGCTGTCTGTCAAGATCATGCTATATTAGCAAGGAAAACAATTTTAAATAATACAACCAATTCCCAGGGAAACAAATCCTCAAGAAATGACATATGAAAGCAGTTGAAAATATTTGTAATGACAAGAAGGTCAGTAAATCACAAAGGTGCATTATTCCTCCTCACTGTACAAACTGTGAATGGTTAATTCACAACCTGTAAATTTGTAGGCTGAAATGCAGACTAGGTGCTAGACTGGACACATTTTTCATTTGCTTACCACTAAATGTGATGGCAATTGTTCCTTTTCTTTCCACGTCATGTAAAATGACACAGTAAAATGGGGACTAATGATTACCAAGACATCTAGACAATATGTGCTGAATTTACTGTTCAGGCTTTTTATTTTTTCGGCCTTGCTATGTTCAAGGAAGCACCTGAAATAAAGGACTTGAAAGCCTGCATCCCAAGGATTGTCTAAACTGTAAGATATACCACACTTTAGAACACATCACAAATAAAAATGGTAGTAGGTGCAACATGATTTGCCATGTGAACAGTCATGATTTTGCCTACTATTTATCATCAGCCTTGTTGGTCAATGTCTGACAATAACTGATGCATCATTGTTGCCAAGATCCACCAGAGAAGAGAATTGTGAGCACAAACTGGTCAGCTGATGCAAACATGATTGCTTGAGATATTAAATATTGCACTTTTAGGCATAAATGTGGAGAACATCCTATTTGAGTTAGGACATTCTCAATACTGTTATTTAATATGGGAAATGCAACTGAAATTTATTTTCAGTAGCAGAACACTACTGTTCTTTGCTTACCAGTAGAGTGCACCCTGCTCCAGAAATTTCCAGAAAAGCTGTTATTGTCCAAAAGTACACATAGAGATATTTTTAGGTTGTGAATATGTGTTCTAACACTTTATTTTTCTGATGTACAGTTTTGTACGGCTGTGAGCTTCAAAATGAAACTATTTTTAGTGAGAAACTTGCGCTGTGAGGAGAAACTACAGTTAATATTTATTAAACTCAACTCATCTCTTCATGAACCAGAGATTTTCATTTGCCATTTAAGTGACTCAATCACTACTATTAAAACCTCCATTAGTTCAGAACTGTGATCAGTTGTCAGTTTAATTCTTATTAAATAAACAGTAAAAATATCCCAACCACTAACAGAGTGATTCATATATCAATTTTAATTACTCTTTTTTCAAATCAATACTCATCTACCTTATAAACATCATGTAAAGTCAAGTGATAGCCATTTTGTAATGACCTCTCTGTTTTTATGGATCTAAGAAGCTTTGTGAAACCAGTTATTATTATTGTAGCTGTCCCATCTTAGCCTTGTTCCTTCTTGTTAAGATTTTGAGAATTTAGCTGAAAACAGGAGTAAAAGACCCCTACAGATTTTTCCCTGTTAAGTTTGGACAGCCGTTTATTACAAATAATTTCAAATGAACTGTGTTAGAGCTTCCATTTCCACAGTTGCTTCGTACTGGTGAGGTTGGTCAGAAGGTTTTATGGAAAGGGCCCACATTTTCCCTAGTCTTCCTCTTTTCATTGACATATTTGTAAAAGTTTTTCTTGTT
>VZTY01015185.1:148412-158785 GCA_013400935.1 Turnix velox
AGCAGCCTGATGTAGTGGGAGGTGTCCTTGCCTTTGGCAGGGGGGTTGGAACTCGATGATCTTTGAGGTCCCTTCCAACCCGAACTATTCTATGATTCTATGATTCTAAGTAATAGTAGGACCATCTCAGGAAAGAGCAATTTGACTGCCTTGGCTGGATTTAATCCATGGCTTGGATGTCATGGATTTGGTTTGGGTCCCTCTCCTTGGAGTGTTATAATAAGAGACATAAATAATGTTACAACTACAGATAAAAGTTAATATGGAAACATCAAGATCCTAAAGATGTTACTTATACTTTTTTTAAATATGTATATGTTTTATACAATTTTCATTCGCATTTATGTAAGATATGTAAGATATATGTTATATCTTTCTGGGAAGGCCAAAGCTGGCTTCCACAAGACACAAGCCCAGGTTGATCTGTTCTTGGTTTTTTCCACATGCATGTTAACATTTCAATGAGCTCAGGTCTTTGTAAATAAACTTTTCCCTTTCCTGCCCTAGCTGATACTTTCACTTCACAGCAGGCATAGTACTATGTTCCCACTTGCTAATGTGAAGTCAAGTGAGCACTTTTAATAAGATGATCCAACTTGTACACTTGAACCTAGACTGACCTGAACTTCTGTGTCCCAGAGTAGTATCTAAGACATTGGTAATGTCTTAGCTTCAGCTCCATGCCAGCTTTTCCATATGTGTAACGTTTCTAGCACAAGTCTGATTAAATAGAAGAGCTTGCACTGACATATGTAGTGAATTGTGATCTACTTCAGGCTGTAATCTGGTGTATACACCTGTATATTATTAGATCAGAGAAATTCCTGAGGTGAAAAAGCTCTGGAAGAGCCCAGGTTTTCTGTGGGTGCAAATGGGTGCTTAAACAATTTAAATAAGTGCCAGGTTAAATTAATAATTTGAGCTATCATTTTCATGGAAGTGCTTTTTTAAAGAATCCAATGAAACTGTAATATTATCTTGCCAAGTAATAATTCAGTTTGGTTCTTAGGATGAAAAATCTTTTGAACTTAAGCATGTCTCCTCACATTTCTAAACCGAGTAAACACCCTTGACAACCTCCAAGTTCTACAGTAAAAAAAGGGCATTTTTATCTTTACCACACAAAACCTCTTCAATGTATCTTCCTAGTAAATAATATAATTTATTCATCCAGCATATTACACAAGTCAGGTACATCCAGTCCTTGGTATGCTGAGTGCACCACAAGATGCTCAAAGAAATTAACATGCCCCAGTTCGAGTACAATGAAAGCTCTTGCTGGTCACACTGTAGAGCCTTCAGTTCCTTATGTTTCCTTCCAGGTGCTCTAGAAATTGCTATGTGCATATTTTAGTTGCATTTGGGAACAGAAAACAAAACTATTAATTTTAATTTTTACAATTAATTTGTTCCAGAATAAGTGTTCCTTATGCTTATAAGCACTTATATGACATTATGAGTGCTTGCACTAAATAATTTTAAAACTATCCAAAACTTCTTATATATAATTTTTAATATTAGCAAAATATTGTTAAACATTAAATGCTAATATCTTTTTAAACAAAACCAAACCCATTGTCCTCCATGTCATTATTTTAAAGAGACTGCACTCATGCAGCCTGAGGAAGAATCAGCTGTTAAACTTCAACACCTTAAACCAGGTGGAGCTCTTCTGTGATGCACAACTGGATGCCAGCAATCTTCTTTTTTCCTCTCACTTTCCATTCACAAATACAAGAGGGAGAATGTTCCGGTGAAAACTAAAAGTCTTACTGCTGGTGTGGAGATAAGCGCAGTGAATCAAAGTCACTAAACTTAAAATGCTGTAAATAATTGCACCTTGTTAAAATATTGTGAGCCAGTGCTTCATAAAAGCAGGACAGTTTGGGGAATAATAATTTCTAGTCTCCATGCTTCATGTTTGCTTGCCATTTTATTTCAGCTATAATTTAAAATATATACATTAGGAAATGGAAGTAGTTGGTTTCAGTATGTGTCCAGCCAGGCCCTGAACAAAGCAGACACTAGTACCTTTGTTATGAATATTCTGTTCTGAAAGTTGCTGGCTGTGAACAGGACTGGCTCTGCTGGTATCCCTTCAGCATCTCCTGCTGATGCCACTTCTGTTTGGAGGCCTGATGCCTACAACTACTAGGCATCTATACAAGGTACTGGAGGATTTTTTGTCCATAGATTCATGTTCCTTTCTGCCTGGGAAAACCTGCCTTTGATTTTAGTGCAAGCTAAGTAATGCTATAGTGTTTCTTCATGGTTATCCAGATATAATACTTCCAGCAGCACTCCTGGTGCAAGGATTGCATTCTAAGTTGCTGCATAGGGTAAAATCCAATAATCAGTAATATTTTTAAATGCATTAAAAAGTTACCTATACTCTCATTCTAAATGCAGGACAAAAATAGGGTATTTTATACACACAATCATGGATGTGCGCTCATAGTGATTTTTTAGAAGTGTTTTTAGTCCTTATGTCACAAAGGAATAGAAGAAAATAGAATAAAAGACAATCATCAGTGAGAGGCAAACATGGGCTGACTTCCAGCTCTTTCTTCTGATAGCAAGCTGTCAATCAGATGCAAATAATGTATCTGTATTTTCCAATATGCACTTCCACAGAGGAAAGTAGAAGACTTTGTGGAATTCCCTCAGAGCATAATCTCCATTCAGACATACTCACGACATTAAGTAAGCACAGAGTAAAATTAATTTTATTAATTTTTTTAAAAATTACTGCATGGGTACACCCTGAAAGTACATTTTAAAATTTCTTCTGTTATAAAAGTAATGATGAAATCTCTTCTCTCCTTTCACAGAATCACAGAATGTCAGAGACATTCACAGAATGTCATAGTTTGGAAGGGACCTCGAGAGATCATCTAGTCCACCTAGATCAGGTCATAAAGGAACAGGTCCAGGCAGGTTTTGAATGTCTCCAGAGAAGGAGACTCCATAATCTCTCTGGGAAGCCTGTTCCAGTGTTCTGCCACCCTCACTGTGAAAAAGTTTTTTCTCATATTCCTGTTGAATCTCCTATGTTCCAGCTTGCACCCATTGCCCCTTGTCCTTTGCTTCATGCACAGGTAGCAAGGACTTCTGCTCCCCCTGCAAGTACTCTGCACAGCCAGTATTTGCCTTCAGAATGAAGCTGCATCAGTGCTGGGTTTTTCCAGCTCATCATGTGTAGCAGGGGATAGGCAGAAAATTCACCTCACAGGCCATTCTGCAACCCTCTTCCACCTTTCCTAAATTCACTGACCTGAACTAGGGGCTTTCTAAAAATGCACCCAATTAGCAAAATATGCAATGACTTCTTTTGGGATATAGTCTGGAAGAAACAAACTGCTTTCCCCAAACTATGGGAAGCTTATCTGTGAGGAATCTAGGTCTGGGTGAGACATCAGAGACATTTTGCTTGTGTCTTGTTCATGTTGGCAACTCATTTTTGTATTTCATAGATGAATGCAGAGCAAAAATGTCTATAACTACCTCAATTTTTTTAAACTGGTCAAGGCTTGCCTACACTGTAACTTGTGTCAGGGCAAAAATTGGTTTTGATGGTCTGTAATGGGAATATTGTGGTCTCTGGAAGAGTTCCACAAAGTCATTTTTGCATTGCTGGTGAAAATGGCATGTTGCTTTTGGTTAGGAAATCATATGCTTGTAAGTAATTGGCTAAAATGGTCAATTTTCTGTCCAGATTTGTGCATGCAAAAATATTTAGACAAGTATACACACATGTGTATATACACGTGCACACATAAGCATTTGTGTACACATACACAAGTATATACACATACGTGATCATTTACTGAGAGAGATTGTTTTAGCTAAAATACTGAGGTCATTTTACAGACTGGAAACAAAGCAAAATACTCTGCTTTGGTCACATGTTGGAGTTATGGTGATGACTTCTTTGAGATCTGTAGAGCAATCTCCACCCACTGCACACGCAGCCCTCTTCAACTCCCTGTGGTTAGGATGTTGGCTAGTAAGAGAACATCTTACCTGCCTTCCCAGCTGAATAAATTAATTGGGGAATATACGTATGGTGCAATGCTTCTCACTCTGCTGGCAGGATTTGGTGTGCCTAGGCAAGCCTGGAATATCCAGTCCTGCAAGCAGCACACACAGCTCTTTGACTTCTGAAGGGATTTTGTTCCAAATATGCTGCTGAACAACTCTGTGATATTACAGAACAAGTGGCTGTATAATTTTGGAGCAGAAGCCCGGTCTCAGTTTGGGTGTTGATGGAATTTAGGCATTACATATGGTGGCTCAAAGTTGTTTGAGTACCGTGAGCTGCACATGGATAAACTAGCAGCCCTTCTTTAAAAACAAATCACAACTGCTTACTTGCTCTAGATATCCCTTTATCATCACCCATGGGCTATTGTGACTTATTAAGCATACTGTGCATTAGACAAACGGCCATCAGAGTGTGGCTTAAATACCATGATAGTTGCCCAGGGGTTCTCTCATCCATTGTACATGAAGTTTAAATGAAAAACTTCAGAAAGGATGCACATTGTTCACAACCTTTTCTGAAATGTCTTCCACTTGTTTGAACAGCGACAGCCACCTGATTCCTTCTACATCTGTCCATCTTTTCATCCTCAAAGGAAAAATTTACATGGAAGGTGCCTTTACAGAATAGACCATAGAAGCAGCACTATCAGCCAGTCAGTGCAAGAAGGATACATTATCCTTGCGATTTGTGAAAGTCAGAAAGCAAGTTCTTTTTGTGCTTTAGATCTTGTCTACAAAATCTTTTATTTCCCTTTCACTCATAGTTCACTCCCGTTGTAAAACACTGATGGAATGAGCTGTATGTGAAGTCTCCCATTGTATCTGTCGTGACAGTGTGTGCAATTCTTGTACCTTCCCCCACTTAGCCACAAGAGAAAAGCACTTGAATTCTCAGAAGTACTGGCTAAGTACAGGAAGAGATGTTTTGCGGGAAGCATAATGAAGAAAGTGGATCCAATACATTGTTTGAACATTATTGATATAGATGACTGGGAAGGAAATACTAAGAGAGACTGAAGATATATAATGTGAGAAAATTATTATGTAGCATATCACATATTATGTAGATTGCATAATATATAATTTACGTAATAAGTGATAGATATATAATACATATTATGTATAGTATGATATATATAAGATGGGCTAGACTATATATATGATATGACATTATATGTGATACATAATATGTTATACTATGTATAACATTATATATATCTGTAAGAAATTTCAAATGACAGAATTGGTCCAGATTTACCCAGTGAACATATCACTTCTTTCCAAATACATATTTTCCTAGAAATGCTTCTGAGTTTCTGAATGGCTGCTGAAATTTTCTGAAACAATAAACTGTGCATTTGGAATGTACAGCAGCAGCAAAATTTCTGTTGTTCCCATTAATAATTTCAGTATTAATTAATTAATTCTTCTAGTTAAATGTAAATGCTAATCTCACCTATCTGTATGAAGTGGCATTACTGGAGAAAGAAAACCTATCCCAAAGACAGCTAGAAATATTCAAGGATGATCAGGTGATTTGTAAGAACTAAGCCAAGTGTTTGTTCTTCACCTTATTAGCTGTAGTTTCTGATGCTTACTTTCAACATTTTTAATGCTTTTTTTTTTTAATCCTCAACTAGCACATAACATCCAGCCTCCAAATTATCTTAATTCTTTCATGTCAGAGGAAAAGTAATTTCAATGTAAGCTAAGCACAGCAGCACCTTTAAAAGCCATTTCTGGTTAAAAGCTGCAGGGGAAATAATTAAATTTAACTGGAGCTACAGTTTCTAAATTATTGCGTGGTAAATCATGCAAAGGTCATTCACTCATGGTGACTGCTCAAGAATTCATTCTTCTGCTGTATTCACACAGCACAGCAAAATATGCTGTTCATGAGATGGCAGCTGTATCTTGTGAACTTTCCACTGTCTAAACTTGAGTGATTTGAAATAATTTAATAATTTACAGACTTTGGGAATTTGATATCAGAGAATAATTAGGTTACAATTTTATTTTTTTTAAAGTGTCTATACAAATGTGAGCTTCGAGTTTAATCTTGAATCCCTCCCACTTCTGTGTATGTTCCCCTGAGCTGACTGCTAACCAGCACTGATGCTACCTGGAACACAATTGGTAAGTTTGGGATGATGGTAAAACATTGATACACTCTAGCATGATGAAATTATCATAATTATTAGGATATTACAATGCTTTTAAAGGGGTTGATGTGTCCTTTGCTTTTGCTATGCAAAGGAAGTGGTTTCATTAACTCATTCCTGTATAGTTAGCTGAGGATGCTGAACTCTGACTGCATTCTTATCATGCCTTTTGTTGTTAATAACCACACTCCAGACCAAACAAGCCCTCAGCTATGCCCAAATACCTTTGCTCCCTGTACACACACCCTGGCTGAACCTGTACTTGGGCAATTGCTAGCAATTTTTCTAAGAAGCCACAGGAGAAAGTTACTGCCTAGCTTTACTTTGCCATCAATTGCAGTAGATGTGCTCGAATGTGCTCTGGGAACAGAATAGTTACTGAAAAGGGAATCATTTGACATGATCAAACATAGGATATATCCACACTTTCAGACAAATTTTTAGCATTACTGTAATTGGTCCTCACCATTCTGTTTATGCAAAGCATCCATACCACTAGTTCAACCAGTTCCTTGGGAAATTCCATTACATATGGAAGCGAGGAGCTGTTGGTGCATTTCCACATCTTTTATTTCAATAATGTTCCTGTCCATCTCACAAGCCACCTGTTATGACTCTCACCTACCATGGTTGCTTCACTCTGCAGTCTTGCTAAGGTAAACTGTGGTTCAGTTAAAGTTGAACTGAGGCTGCAGCTTGGTAGCATGTAAAACATAACTATCCCTTTCTGCAGTCATCAGAGGATTCGGGATCTGTTTTCTTACTTTCTGTTGAATTAAACTGTACTGGAGAGAAAGATGCTAAGTCTATTTTGTGTTTGGTGACCTTCTTGCTGAGTTGGATTTGAAACTCATACTGCCCTGTGCTGGAAGAGGAAGCAGAGTGGGACTAGACTGAGGCAGCAATGCAAATAGTTGATATCATTCCTTTCTGCAAGGCAAGGTGACAGCTAGGGAGGATAAGCTGAACTTGGTATTTCTTTAAAACTTCCTAACATAGGCGTGTTTAGAAAGCGTAGGAATGAATACAAGGAAGATAAAAAAAAACAAAGGAAAGGAAAGGAACTCGAGCACATCCTGGACCAACTGTGGCTGATGCTTTCAAGACTCAGCAGCAGAGGTGTCAGTGGTTTGCACAGGCACAATCCAGACTGCCAGTATTTAGTGCCATATTGGGAATGTCACCCAGGTTGAGGGTGGCTCTTGTAGGGACAACTCAGGAATGCAGAGCAGGTGATTTCATAACTCCTTGCAAAACATCATGCGGATGTGCTCTATGATTTGACTGTCCAGCTGTTAATCAGTTTATTTACGTTAATACCTGGCTAAGATATATCTGCATATCCTGCACTGAGGGCTAAAAGGAATATAGGAAGATAAGGGTAGGAACAGAAGAGCTGGAAATAGAATAATATCACTTGAGAAGAGGTGTTTTTTTGTGGATTTATGGTTTCAATTCTTTATCGATGATGAGAGAGCATATTTACCACTGTGCTGTTGCTGTTTGCTCCTATCCACTTGCTGGGAGAGTTTTTGTTTCCCATAGGTCCCCAAAAGGCTTGAGTCCTCATAATACCACTTGAACTAATTTATATCAACCGCCTTGGACATTTTTACTTATCAGGTACCTTACTTTTCATTTAGCTTTCTAGAGCAATGGAACTCATCCCCTTAGAGCATAACTCACTGGCCTCTCAAGGAGTTGTGTTCTTTAGAAAAATCTGAAATGGCAATTGGCAGGATAGTGTTATATAAAAATTACTCAGACTGGATTGTTTTTGTTTTGTCCAATGGAAGAAATTCAAACTGGCTGGTATACTATTTAACAGAAGTATTTTACAATTCAAAAGAGTCTTTTGGATTGCTGAAGAAATATTTGAGTGGCTGTACAAGGTTTTAAAATATGAACCACTTAGTCTTACTGGAAATTAGTTTCTTTAAAAAGAAAAAGAAGTTAAGCATTATTAATATAATTTGAATTCCTAAAAATCATACATTTATTTTGACCAACTTGTACCCTGACTGATTTGCCTTGGAATCCTCTGTCTTTGACGAGTCAGCTATTCCATTGATTTGCTTGGGATTGTTAATCTGATGAAGTCAAAGACAACAGCCCATGTAATGAAGAGACAGGAAAGATGTCTTTCAGAGCAAAAACAACAAGCAAAGCTTTCATTCCCTAGGTGAAAGCAATCAAAATGTGCATGTTGTGATAAGCATCCAGCTGCTCAATCCCTGACTTTGAGTGTCCAAAATAGCTCTTAGGGGCCACTTGTACATGGTTCAGAGATCACATCCTTGAGAGGTCTCTCCTCTGCTTCTTGTCCATTGCAGGCTTCCTGCTGTGACTCAGGCCTGAGAGATAGAATGGTGGCAACTTCATTCATACATGCTGGTGGCTTCAGTATTATCTGAGTGGCAGGGGCTATCTCTCCCCATTCAGGCTATTTTTCTTCCTGTTGAAGCTAGCTTTCACAAGCTGGAGGACTTTAGATTCAAGCCTGTGCAGAGCTCATTGCTTCTTCGCTTCCTACCACTGCGTGCCAAAGAACAAGAACACCATGCTTGGTGCTGCAGGGGATAATGACTAGAATGAATCATCACAGGGCAATTCCAGGGTAGCTCTTTTCACCTTTTCAAATTGTGGGTGTTGTGGGTGCAAGGAGAGAAAAACCAAACCCCAAACAACCAGCTGTCACAAGCCTCCACAGACTTCTGTGGGCAAATGCTGGGGTTTTGTAAACTATTTCCCAAGAATTCCTTGGAACTTTATGATGAAATGAATCCTCTGTCTTCAGGAGATCACCTCAGGTGACTTAAATGAGGAAGGAAAACAACTTCCTTCTCTCTACCAGAAGCATCTCTGTAATTCTCCTAGACTTGAGAGTTAAGTGCAGTTTGCTGTGTTTTATCATGATCCATCACATGCTTTCAGAAAGAGCTTTCTTTCCCCACAAAGGGTGTAATGATCTGCTGGTAGCCCCAGAATGTGTTCAAGCCGTTCTGCTGGTGCTTCAGGAGGTGAATAGTTCTTAGGAAACATAAGCTGGGGGAAGGGGTAGCTGGGCTGGCACCAGTGGGGCAGGGCTCTAGTATCCATGGAGACCAGGAGGCTCACATCCCTCTGGGGTGTAATCAGGGTGCTGGCTCCCCCCCTGAAATGTCTGCACACCAATGTAGGCAGCTTGGGGAATAAACAGGAGGGGTTAGAAATCTGTGCTCAGACAGGACAATGGTGATCTGGTAGCAATCGCAGAGACATGGTGGGACAGCTCACATGACTGGAATGTGGTCATGGATGGCTGTGTCCTTCTCAGGAAATACAAGCCAGCAAGGTGAGGTGGTGGAGTTGCACCTGTTGTGGGGGTTTATTACAGGCCACCAGATCAGGATGAGGAAGTCAATGAAGCCTTCTACAGGCAGCTGAGAGCAGCCTTGAGAGAACAGGCCCTGGTTATTTTGGGGATTTTAGCTACCTTGATATTTGCTGGAAGGCCACTCAGCTGCCATTGCTGTCCAGGAGGTTCCTCCAGTGCATTGATGACAACTTCCTGATGCAAATGGTGGATGAGCCAACTAGGACAGGAGCACTGCTAGATTTTATCCTCGGTAACAAGGAAGGTTTGGTTGTGTCTGTGGAGGCTGAGGGCGGCCTTGGTTGCAGTGATCATGTGATGGTGGAGTTCAGGATCTCATGTGGCAGAAACATGATGGCAAGCAGAATCACAGACCTGGACTTCAGTAGGGCCAACTATGGCCTTTTCAGACAATTGCTGGGTTAAATCCCATGGGACGGGGTATTAGAAGGAGGCCCAAGAGAGCTGGTTAGCATTCAAGGATCACTTCTTCAAAGCTCAAGATCAGAGCATCCCAACAGGAAGGAAGTCAAGAAAGGGAGCCAGGAGACCTGCCTGGTTAAACAGGGAACTGCTGGGCAAACTGAAGGGGAAGAGGAGAATCTACAGGAAGGAAGGACTGGCCGCTTGGGGGGAATATGACTGTTGTCAGAGGATGTAGGGAGGTAACTAGGAAAGCTAAGGACTCCTTAGAATTAAGCCTTGCAAGAGGTGTCAAGGTCAACAAGAAGGGCTTCTTTAAATACATTGCAGGTAAAACTCATACTAGAGGCAATCTAGGCACACTGGTGAATGAGGAAGGTGCTCTAGTG